>SRVM01033267.1:0-39893 GCA_007570785.1 Antilocapra americana | reverse complement strand
GGTGCAATGTCATAAATACTGGGATGTAATGTCATAAATAGTGAATGGGATGTCAAGTCTAGTGCATGTGACGTCATACATATGCCGAGTGTGATGACACAGGTATGGGATGTGCTGTTATTTGTATAGAAGATGTGATGTCATATACAGTTGATGGGACTCCACATATAGTGGGTGTGATGGTATGAATACAGTGCAAGTGATGTCATAATTACAGTGGTGTGATGTGAGAATGAGTGGATATGATGTCATAAAAAGCCTATATGACGACATAGATATATTGGGCACGATGTCATACATAAGGTACTTGTCATCTAAACTATACAGGGGGTTGGATGGCTCAGATTGATGCAGCATCATAAGTACAGAAGATGTGATTTCATATAGCTTTGATGTGACTTCATATATATTGGGGGTGACGTCATGAATACATTTGATGTGATGTCATAAATGAAGCGGTGTGACGTCATAAAGAGGGGATGTGATGGAATATAGAGTACGTATGACATCATACACATAGAGGGTGTGATGTCATACATATAGCGGTTTTGATGAAAGGATACATTGGAGATCATGTCAGAAAGATTGTGTGTGATGTCTGATACAGTGGTTGTGATGTCATCCCCTCAGGGCTCCTGATGTCTCATTAGTGGATATAACGTCATAGACATAGTGAGTGTGATATCACAGATAAATTGCTGTGATTTCACACGGAGCTTGGATGTGATGTCATAAAGTGGATGAGACATCATATAGAGTGGGTGTGACATCATGATTACAGTGGGTGTGATGTCATACCGTGGACATGGAGTCCTAAGAGTGGGTGTGATATCATGAACACACCTGACTTGATGTTTGAAACCCTGGGGTGTGATGTCATAAAGAGAGGATATGAAGTCATAGAGATCATATGACGTCATGAATGTACTGGGTGTGATGGGATCCAGTGGGTGGGTGTGATATCATCTGTACAGTGGGTGGAATGACACTGATTTAGTGGAAGCGATGTCAGATATAGTGTGTGTGATGTCCAAGAGAATGGGTAGGGAAACCCATATACTGTGTATGATGTCATACTTATGTTGGATATGATATGCATACCTGCAATGTGTGTGATATCATCGAGAGAATGGTTGTGATGATGCAGTCGAGTGGGTGCAATGTCATAAATACTGGGATTTAATGTCATAAATAGTGAATGTGATGTCAAGTGTAGTGCATGTGACGTCATACATATGCCGAGTGTGATGACACAGGTATGGGATGTGCTGTTATTTGTATAGAAGATGTGATGTCATCTACAGTTGATGGGTCTTCACATATAGTGGGTGTGATGTCATGAATACAGTGCAAGTGATGTCATAAATACAGTAGTGTGATGGGAGGGTGAGCGGATATGATGTCATAAAGCCGCCCATATGACGGCATAGATATATTAGGCACGATGTCATACATAAGGTACTTGTCATGTAGCCTATACAGTGGGTTGGATGGCTCAGATTGACGCAGCATCACAAGTACAGAAGATGTGATTTCATATAGCTGTGATGTGACTTCATATACATTGGGGTGACGTCATGAGTACATTGGATGTGTTGTCATAAATGAAGCGGTATGACGTCATAAAGAGGGGATGTGATGGCATATAATGTACGTATGACATCATACACATAGAGGGTGTGATGTCATACGTATAGCGGTTTTGATGAAAGGATACAGTGGAGATCATGTCAGATAGAGTGTGTGTGATGTCAGATAGAGTGTTAGTGCTGTCATCCCCATAGGGCTCCTGATGGCTCATTAGTGGATATAACGTCATAGACATAGTGTGTGTGATGTCACAGATAAATTGCCTGTGATTTCACACTCAGCTTGGATGTGATGTCATAAAGTGGATGAGACATCATATAGAGTGGGTGTGACGTCATGATTGCAGTGGATGTGATGTCATACAGTGGACATGGAGTCCTAAGAGTGGGGGTGATATAATGAATACACCTGATTTGATGTGTCAAACACTGGGGTGTTCTGTCATTAAGAGGGGATATGACGTCATAGAGAGCATATGACCTCATGCAGGTACTGGGTGTGATGGGCATAGAGTGGGTGTGATATCATCTGTACAGTGTGGGGAATGACACTGATAGAGTGGAAGCAATGTCAGGTATAGTGTGTGTGATGTCCAAGAGAATGGGTAGGGAAACCCATATACTGCGTATGATTTCATACGTATGTTGGATATGAAATGCATACATGCAATGTGTGTGATATCATCAAGAGAATGGTTGTGATGATGCAGTCGAGTGGGTGCAATGTCATAAATACTGGGATTTAATGTCATAAATAGTGAATGTGATGTGGAGTCTAGTGCATGTGATGTCATACATATGCCCAGTGTGATGACACAGGAATGGGATGTGCTGTTGTTTGTATAGAAGATGTGATGTTATATACAGTTGATGGGACTTCACATATAGTGGGTGTGATGGCATGAATACAGTGCAAGTGATGTCATAAATACAGTGGTGTGATGTGAGAATGAGTGGATATGATGTCATAAAGAGCCCATATGACGGCATAGATATATTGGGCACGATGTCATACATAACGCACTTGTCATCTAACCTATACAGTGGGTTTGATGGCTCAAATTGATGCAGTATCACAAGTACAGAAGATGTGATTTCATATAGCTTTGATGTGACTTCATATACATTGGGGGTGACGTCATGAGTACATTTGATGTGATGTCATAAATGAAGCGGTGCGACGTCAGAAAGAGGGGATGTGATGGTATAAAGAATACGTAGGACATCATACACATAGAGGGTGTGATGTCATACATATAGAGGTTTTGATGAAAGGATACAGTGGAGATCATGTCAGATAGAGTGTGTGTGACATCATATAGAGTGTTTGTGCTGTCATCCCCACAGGGCTCCTGATGTCTCATTAGTGGATATAACGTCGTAGGAATAGTGAGTGTGATGTCACAGATAAATTTCCTGTGAGTTCACATGCAGCTTGGATGTGATGTCATAAAGTGGATGAGTCATCATACAGAGTGGGTGTGACGTCATGATTAGAGTGGGTGTGATGTCATACCCTGGACATTGATTCCTAAGACTGGGTGTGATATCATGAATACAACTGATTTGATGTTTGAAACACTGGGGTGTGATGTCATAAAGAGGGGATAGGACATCATAGAGAGCGTATGACGTCATGCAAGTACTGGGTGTGATGGGCATAGAGGGGGTGTGATATCATCTGTACAGTGGGTGGAATGACACTGATACAGTGGAAGCGATGTCAGATATAGTTTGTGTGATGTCGAAGAGAATGGGTAGGGAAACCCATATACTGCGTATGATGTCATACCTATGCTGGATATGATATGCATAGAAGCAATGTGTGTGATATCCTGGAGAGAATGGTTGTCATGATGCAGTTGAATGGGTGCAATGTCATAAATACTGTGACTTAATGTCATAAATAGTGAAGGTGATGTCGAGTCTAGTGCATGAGATGACTTACATATGCCCAGTGTGATGACACACGTATGGGATGTGCCCTTATTTGTATAGAAGATGTGATATCCTATACAGTTGATGGGACTTCACATATATTGGGTGTGATGGCATGAATAGAGTGCAAGTGATGTCATAAATACAGTGGTGTGATGTGAGAATGAGTGGATATGATGTCATAAAAAGCCCATAAGACGGCATAGATACATTGGACACGATGTCATACATAAGGTACTTGTCATTTAACCTATACAATGGGTTTGATGGCTCAGATTGATGCAGTATCACAAGTACAGACATTGTGATTTTCTATAGCTTTGTTGTGACTTCATATACATTGGGGGTGACGTCAGGAGTACATTGGATGTGATGTCATAAATGTAGTGGTGTGACGTCATATAGAGGGGATGTGATGGCATATAGAGTATGTACGACATCATACAAATAGACGGTGTGATGTCTTGCATATATCGGTTTTGATGAATGGATACAGTGGAGATCATGTCAGATACAGTGGATGTGATATCAGATAGAGTGGTAGTGCTGTCATCCACACAGGGCCCCTGATGTCTCATTAGTGGATATAACGTCATAGACATAGTGAGTGTGATGTCAAAGATAAATTACCTGTGATTTCACATGCAGTGTGGATGTGATGTCATAAAGTGGATGAGACGTCACATAGTTGGTGTGACGTCATGATTACAGTGGGTGTGATGTCATACCATGGACATGGAGTCCTAAAAGTGGGTGTGATATCATGAATACACCTGATTTGATGTTTGAAACACTGGGGTGTGATGTCATAAAGAGAGGATATGAAGTCATAGAGAGTCCTATGACGTCATGCTGGTACTGGGTGTGATGGGCATAGAGTGGGTGTGATATCATCTGTACAGTGGGTGGAATGACACTGATACTGTGGAAGCGATGTCAGATGTAGTGTGTGTGATGTCCAAGAGAATGGGTAGGGAAACCCATATACTGTGTATGATGTCATACCTATGTTGGATATGATATGCATACATGCAATTTGTGTGATATCATTGAGAGAATGGTAGTGATGATGCAGTCGAGTGGATGCAATGTCATAAATATTGTGATTTAATGTCATAAATAGTGAATGGGATGTCGAGTCTAGTGAATGTGATGTCATACATACGCCCAGTGTGATGACACAGGTATGGAATGTGCTGTTATTTGTATAGAAGATGTGATGTCATATACAGTTGATGGGACTTCACATATAGTGGGTGTGATGGCATGAATACAGTGCAAGTGATGTCATAAATACAGTGGTGTGATGTCAGAATGTGTGGATATGATGTCATAACGAGGCCATATGACGGCATAGATATATTGGGCACAATGTCATACATAAGGTACTTGTCATCTAACCTATACAGTGGGTTGGATGGCTCAGATTGATGCAGTATGACAAGTACAGAAGATGTGATTTCATATAGCTTTGATATGACTTCATATACATTGGGGATGACATCATGAGTACATTGGATGTCATGTCATAAATGTAACGGTGTGACGTCATAAACAGGGGATGTGATGGGATATAGAGTACGTATGACATCACACACATAGAGGGTGTGATGTCATACCTATAGCGGTTTGATGAAAGCATACAGTGGAGATCATGGCAGATAGAGTGTGTGTGATGTCAGACACAGTGGTTGTGCTGTCATCCCCACAGGGCTCCCGATGTCTCATTAGTGGATATAACGTCATAGACATAGTGAGTGTGATGTCACGGATAAATTGCCTGTGATTTTACATGCAGCTTGGAAGTGATGTCATAAAGTGGAAGAGACATCATATAGAGTGGGTGTGACGTCATGATTACAGTGGGTGTGAGGTCATACTGTGGACATGCAGTCCTAAGAGTGAGGGTGATATCATGAATACACCTGATTTGATGTTTGAAACATTGGGGTGTGATGTCATAAAGAGGGGTTATGACATCATAGAGAGCATATGATGCCATGCAGGTACTGGGTGTGATGGGCATCGAGTGGTTGTGATATCATCTGTACAGTGGGTGGAATGACACTGACAAAGTGGATCCGATGTCAGATATAGTGTGTGTGATGTCCAAGAGAATGGGTAGGGAAACCCATATACTGCGTATGATGTCATACCTATGTTGGATATGATATGCATGCATGCAATGTGTGTGGTATCATCGAGAGAGTGGTTGTGAAGATGCAGTCGAGTGGGTGCAATGTCATAAATACTGTGACTTAATGTCATACATAGTGAATGTGATGTCGAGTCTAGTGCATGTGATGTCATACATATGCCCAGTGTGATGACACAGGAATGGGATGTGCTGTTATTTGTATAGAAGATGTGATGTCATATAGAGTTGATGGGACTTCACATAAGTGGGTGTGATGGCATGAATACAGTGCAATTGATGTCATAAATACAGTGGTGTGATGTAAGAATGAGTGGATATGATGTCATAAAGAGCCCATATGACGGCATAGATATATTGGGCACGATGTCATACATAAGGTACTTGTCACCTAACCTATACAGTGGGTTGGATGGCTCAGATTGATGCAGTATCACAAGTACAGAAGATGTGATTTCATATAGCTTGGATGTGCCTTCGTATACATTGATGGTGACGTCAGGAGTACATTGGATGTGATGTCATAAATGTAGCGGTGTGACGTCATATAGAGGAGATGTGACGTCATAGAGAGCATATGACGTCATGCAGGTACTGGGTGTGATGGGCATCGAGTGTTTGTGATATCATCTGTACAGTGGGTGGAATGACACAGATACAGTGGAAGCGATGTCAGATATAGTGTGTGTGATGTTCAAGAGAATGGGCAGGTAACCCCATGTACTGCGTATGATGTCATACCTATGTTGGATATGATATTCATGCATGCAATGTGTGTGATATCATCGAGAGAATGGTTGTGAAGATGCAGTCGAGTGGGTGCAATGTCATAAACAGTGTGACTTAATGTCATAAATAGTGAATGTGTTGTCGAGTCTAGTGAATGTGATGTCATACATATGCCCAGTGTGATGACACAGGAATGGGATGTGCTGTCGTTTGTATAGAAGATGTGATGTCATATAAAGTTGATGGGACTTCACATATAGTGGGTGTGATGGCATGAATACAGTGAAAGTGATGTCATAAATACAGTGGTGTGATGTGAGAATGAGTGGATATGATGTCATAAAGAGCCCATATGACGGCATAGATATATTGGGCACAATGTCATACATAAGGTACTTGTCATCTAACCTATACAGTGCGTTGGATGGCTCAGATTGATGCAGTATCACAAGTACAGAAGATGTGATTTCATATAGCTTTGATGTGACTTCATATACCTTGGGGGTGACGTCAGGAGTACATTGGATGTGATGTCATAAATGTAGGGGTGTGACGTAATAAAGAGGGGATGTGACGTCATAGAGAGCATATGACGTCATGCAGGTACTGGGTGTGATGGGCATCGAGTGGTTTTGATATCATCTGTACAGTGGGTGGAATGACACTGAAAGAGTGGAAGTGATGTCAGATATAGTGTGTGTGATGTCCAAGAGAATGGGTAGGGAAACCCATATACTGCGTATGATGTCATACCTATGTTGGATATGATATGCATGCATGCAATGTGTGTGATATCATCGAGAGAATGGTTGTGAAGATGCAGTCGAGTGGGTGCAATGTCATAAATACTGTAACTTAATGTCATAAATAGTGAATGTGATGTCGAGTCTAGTGCATGTGATGTCATACATATGCCCAGTGTGATGACACCGGAATGGGATGTGCTGTTGTTTGTATAGAAGATGTCATGTCATATAAAAATTTGATGGGACTTCACATATAGTGTGTGTGATGGCATGAATACAGTGCAAGTGATGTCATAAATACAGTGGTGAGATGTGAGAATGAGTGGATATGATGTCATAAAGAGCCCATAGGACGACATGGATATATTGGGCACGATGTCATACATAAGGTACTTGTCATCTAACCTATACAATGGGTTGGATGGCTCAGATTGATGCAGTATCACAAGTACAGAAGATGTGATTTCATATAGCTTTGATGTGACTTCATATACAATGGGGGTGACGTCAGGAGTACATTGGATGTGATGTCATAAATGTAGGGGTGTGACGTCATAAAGAGGGGATGTGACGTCATAGAGAGCATATGACGTCATGCAGGTACTGGGTGTGATGGGCATCGACTGGTTGTGATATCATCTGTACAGTGGGTGGAATGACACTGTAACAGTGGAAGCGATGTCAGATATAGTGTGTGTGATGGCCAAGAGAATGGGTAGGGAAACCCATATACTGCGTATGATGTCATACCTATGTTGGATATGATATGCATACATGCAATGTGTGTGATATCATTGAGAGAATAGTTGTGATGATGCAGTCGAGTGGGTGCAATGTCATAAACACTGTGACTTAGTGTCATAAATAGTGAATGTGATGTCGAGTCTAGTGCATGTGATGTCATATATATGCCCAGTGTAATGACACAGGAATGGGATGTGTTGTTATTTGTATAGAAGATGTGATGTCATATACAGTTGATGGGACTTCACATATAGTGGGTGTGATGGCATGAATACAGTGCTAGTGATGTCATAAATACAGTGGTGTGATGTGAGAATGAGTGGATATGATGTCATAAAGAGCCCATATGACGGCATAGATATATTGGGCACGATGTCATACATAAGGTAATTGTCATCTAACCTATACAGTGGGTTGGATGGCTCAGATTGATGCAGTATCACAAGTACAGAAGATGTGATTTCATATACCTTTGATGTGACTTCATATACATTGGGGGTGACGTCAGGAGTACATTGGATGTGATGTCGTAAATGTAGGGGTGTGACGTCATAAAGAGGGGATGTGACGTCATAGAGAGCATATGACGTCATGCAGGTACTGGGTGTGATGGGCATCGAGTGGTTGTGATATCATCTGTACAGTGGGCGGAATGACACTGAAAGAGTGGAAACGATGTCAGATATAGTGTGTGTGATGTCCAAGAGAATGGGTAGGGAAACCCATATACTGCGTATGATGTCATACATATGTTGGATATGATATGCATACATGCAATGTGTGTGATATCATCGAGAGAATGGTTGTGATGATGCAGTTGAGTGGGTGCAATGTCATAAACACTGTGACTTAATGTCATAAATAGTGAATGTGATGTCGAGTCTAGTGCATGTGATGTCATACATATGCCCAGTGTGATGACACAGGAATGGCATGTGCTGTTGTTTGTATAGAAGTTGTCATGTCATATAAAGTTGATGGGACTTCACATATAGTGGGTGTGATGGCATGAATACAGTGCAAGTGATGTCATAAATACAGTGGTGTGATGTGAGAATGAGTGGATATGATGTCATAAAGAGCCCATATGACGGCATAGATATATTGGGCACGATGTCATACATAAGGTACTTGTCATCTAACCTATACAGTGGGTTTGATGGCTCAGATTGATGCAGTATCACAAGTACAGAAGATGTGATTTCATATAGCTTTGATGTGACTTCATATACAACGGGGATGACGTCATGAGTACATTGGATGTGATGTCATAAATGTAGGGGTGTGACGTCATAAACAAGGGATGTGACGTCATAGAGAGCATATGACGTCATGCAGGTACTGGGTGTGATGGGCATCGACTGGTTGTGATTTCATCTGTACAGTGGGTGGAATGACACAGATACAGTGGAAGCGATGTCAGATATAGTGTGTGTGATGTCCAAGAGAAAGGGTAGGGAAACCCATAT
Source organism: Antilocapra americana (assembly GCA_007570785.1). Taxonomy (NCBI): domain Eukaryota; kingdom Metazoa; phylum Chordata; class Mammalia; order Artiodactyla; family Antilocapridae; genus Antilocapra; species Antilocapra americana. Next base: position 30,523 of record SRVM01033267.1, on the reverse strand, counting down.
ACTGCGTATGATGTCATACATATGTTGGATATGATATTCTTGCATGCAATGTGTGTGATATCATCGAGAGAATGGTTGTGAAGATGCAGTCGAGTGGCTGCAATGTCATAAATACTATGACTTAATGTCATAAATAGTGAATGTGATGTCGAGTCTATTGCATGTGATGTCATACATATGCCCAGTGTGATGACACAGGAATGGGATGTGCTGTTATTTGTATAGAAGATGTGATGTCATATACAGTTGATGCGACTTCACATATAGTGGGTGTGATGGCATGAATACAGCGCAAGTGATGTCATAAATACTGTGGTGTGATGTGAGAATGAGTGGATATGATGTCATAAAGAGCCCATATGACAGCATAGATATATTGGTCACGATGTCATACATAAGGTACTTGTCATCTAACCTATACAGTGGGTTGGATGGCTCAGATTGATGCAGTATCACAAGTACAGAAGATGTGATTTCATATAGATTTGATGTGACTTCATATACATTGGGGGTGACGTCAGGAGTGCATTGGATGTGATGTCATAAATGTAGGGGTGTGACGTCATAAAGAGGGGATGTGACGTCATAGAGAGCATATGACGTCATGCAGGTACTGGGTGTGATGGGCATCGAGTGGTTGTGATATCATCTGTACAGTGGGTGGAATGACACTGAAAGGGTGTAAGCGATGTCAGATATAGTGTTTGTGATGTCCAAGAGAATGGGTAGGGAAAACCATATACTGCGTATGATGTCATACCTATGTTGGATATGATATGCATACATGCAAAGTGTGTGATATCATTGAGAGAATGGTTGTGATGATGCAGTCGAGTGGGTGCAATGTCATAAACACTGTGTCTTAATGTCATAAATAGTGAATGTGATGTCGAGTCTAGTGAATGTGATGTCGAGTCTAGTGAACTTGATGTCATACATGTGCCCAGTGTGATGACACAGGAATGGGATGTGTTGTTGTTTGTATAGAAGTTGTGATGTCATATACAGTTGATGGGACTTCACATATAGTGGGTGTGATGGCATGAATACAGTGTAAGTGATGTCATAAATACAGTGGTGTGATGTGAGAATGAGTGGATATGATGTCATAAAGAGCCCATATGACAGCATAGATATATTGGGCACGATGTCATACATAAGGTACTTGTCATCTAACCTATACAGTGGGTTGGATGGCTCAAATTGATGCAGTATCACAAGTACAGATGATGTGATTTCATATAGCTTTGATGTGACTTCATATACAATGACGATGACGTCGTGAGTACATTGGATGTGATGTCATAAATGTAGGGGTGCGACGTCATATAGAGGTGATGTGACGTCATAGAGAGCATATGACGTCATGCAGGTTCTGGGTGTGATGGGCATCGAGTGGTTGTCATATCATCTGTACAGTGGGTGGAATGACACAGATACAGTGGAAGCGATGTCAGATATAGTGTGTGTGATGTCCAAGAGAATTTGTAGGGAAACCCATATACTGCGTATGATGTCATACCTATGCTGGATGTGATATTCATGCATGCAATGTGTGTGATATCATCGAGAGAATGGCTGTGAAGATGCGGTCGAGTGGGTGCAATGTCATAAATACTGTGACTTAATGTCATAAATAGTGAATGTGATGTCGAGTCTAGTGCATGGGATGTCATACATATGCCCAGTGTGATGACACAGGAATGGGATGTGCTGTTGTTTGTATAGAAGATGTCATGTCATATACAGTTGATGAGACTTCACATATAGTGGGTGTGATGGCATGAATACAGTGCAAGTGATGTCATAAATACAGTGGTGTGATGTGAGAATGAGTGGATATGATGTCATAAAGAGCCCATATGACGGCATAGATATATTGGGCACGATGTCATACATAAGGTACTTGTCATCTAACCTATACAGTGGGTTGGATGGCTCAGATTGATGCAGTATCACAAGTACAGAAGATGTGATTTCACATACCTTTGATGTGACTTCATATACAATGGGGATGACGTCAGGAGTACACTGGATGTGATGTCATAAATGTAGGGATGTGACATCATAAAGAGGGTATGTGACGTCATAGAGAGCATATGACGTCATGCAGGTACTGACTGTGATGGGCATCGAGTCTTTGTGATATCATCTGTACAGTAGGTGCAATGACACTGAAAGAGTGTAAGCGATGTCAGATATAGCGTGTGTGATGTCCAAGAGAATGGGTAGGGAAACCCATATACTGCGTATGATGTCATACCTATGTTGGATATGACATGCATACATGCAATGTGTGTAATATCATCCAGAGAATGGTTGTGATGATGCAGTCGAGTAGGTGCAATGTCATAAACACTGTGACTTAATGTCATAAAAAGTGAATGTGATGTCGAGTCTAGTGAATGTGATGTCGAGTCTAGTGCATGTGATGTCATTCATGTGCCCAGTGTGATGACACAGGAATGGGATGTGCTGTTGTTTGTATAGAATATGTCATGTCATATACAGTTGATGGGACTTCACATATAGTGGGTGTGATGGCATGAATACAGTGCAAGTGATGTCATAAATACAGTGGTGTGATGTGAGAATGAGTGGATATGATGTCATAAAGAGCCCATATGACGGCATAGATATATTGGGCACGATGTCATACATAAGGTACTTGTCATCTATCCTATAGAGTGGGTTGGATGGCTCAGATTGATGCAGTATCACAAGTACAGAAGATGTGATTTCATACACCTTTGATGTGACTTCATATACAATGGGGATGACGTCAGGAGTACATTGGATGTGATGTCATAAATGTAGGGGTGTGACGTCATAAAGAGGGGATGTGATGTCATAGATAGCATTTGACGTCATGCAGGTACTGGGTGTGATGGGCATCGAGTGGTTGTGATATCATCTGTACAGTGGGTGGAATGACACTGAAAGAGTGGAAGCGATGTCAGATATAGTGTGTGTGATGTCCAACAGAATGGGTAGGGAAACCCATATACTGCGTATGATGTCATACCTATGTTGGATATGATATTCATGCATGCAATGTGTGTGATATCATCGAGAGAATGGTTGTGATGATGCAGTCGAGTGGGTGCAATGTCATAAACACTGTGACTTAATGTCATAAATAGTGAATGTGATGTCGAGTCTAGTGAATGTGATGTCATACATGTGCCCAGTGTGATGACACAGGAATGGGATGTGCTGTTGTTTGTATAGAAGATGTGATGTCATATACAGTTGATAGGACTTCACATATACTGGGTGTGATGGCATGAATACAGTGCCAGTGATGTCATAAATACAGTGGTGTGATGTGAGAATGAGTGGATATGATGTCATAAAGAGCCCATATGACGGCAGAGATATATTGGGCACGATGTCATACATAAGGTACTTGTCATCTAACCTATACAGTGGGTTGGATGGCTCAGATTGATGCAGTATCACAAGTAGAGAAGATGTGATTTCATATAGCTTTGATGTGACTTCATATACCTTGTTGGTGACGTCAGGAGTGCATTGGATGTGATGTCATAAATGTAGGGGTGTGACGTCATAAAGAGGGGATGTGACGTCATAAAGAGCATGACGTCATGCAGGTACTGGGTGTGATGGGCATCGAGTCTTTGTGATATCATCTGTACAGTGGGTGCAATGACACTGAAAGAGTGTAAGCGATGTCAGATATAGTGTGTGTGATGTCCAAGAGAATGGGTAGGGAAACCCATATACTGCGTATGATGTCATACCTATGTTGGATATGATATGCATACATGCAAAGTGTGTGATATCATTGAGAGAATGGTTGTGATGATGCAGTCGAGTGGGTGCAATGTCATAAACACTGTGACTTAATGTCATAAATAGTGAATGTGATGTCGAGTCTAGTGAATGTGATGTCGAGTCTAGTGCATGTGATGTCATACATCACACTGATGCCCAGTGTGATGACACAGGAATGGGATGTGCTGTTGTTTGTATAGAAGATGTGATGTCATATACAGTTGATGGGACTTCACATATAGTGGGTGTGATGGCATGAATACAGTGCAAGTGATGTCATAAATACAGTGGTGTGATGTGAGAATGAGTGGATATGATGTCATAAAGAGCCATTATGATGTCATAGATATATTGGGCACGATGTCATACATAAAGTACTTGTCATCTAACCAATACAGTGGGTTGGATGGCTCAGATTGATGCAGTATCACAAGTACAGAAGATGTGATTTCATATAGCTTTGATGTGACTTCATATAAAATGGGATGACGTCATGAGTACATTGGATGTGATGTCATAAATGTAGGTGTGTGACGTCATAAAGAGGGGATGTGACGTCATAGAGACCATATGATGTCATGCAGGTACTGGGTGTGATGTGCATCTAGTGGTTGTGATATCATCTGTACAGTGGGTGGAATGACACAGATACAGTGGAAGCGATGTCAGATATAGTGTGCGTGATGTCCAAGAGAATAGGTAGGGAAAACCATATACTGCATATGATGTCATACCTATGTTGGATATGATATTCATGCATGCAATGTGTGTGATATCATCGAGAGAATGGTTGTGAAGATGCAGTCGAGTGGGTGCAATGTCATAAATACTGTGACTTAATGTCATAAATAGTGAAAGTGATGTCGAGTCTAGTGCATGTGATTTCATACATATGCCCAGTGTGATGACACAGGAATGGAATGTGCTGTTGTTTGTATAGAAGTTGTCATGTCATATACAGTTGATGGGACTTCACATATAGTGGGTGTGATGGCATGAATACAGTGCAAGTGATGTCGTAAATACAGTGGTGTGATGTGAGAATGAGTGGATACGATGTCATAAAGAGCCCATATGACGGCATAGATATATTTGGCACGATGTCATACATAAGGTACTTGTCATCTAACCTATACAGTGGGTTGGATGGCTCAAATTGATGCAGTATCACAAGTAGAGATGATGTGATTTCATATAGCTTTGATGTGACTTCATATACAATGGGGATGACGTCATGAGTACATTGGATGTGATGTCATAAATGTAGGGGTGCGACGTCATATAGAGGGGATGTGACGTCATAGAGACCATATGACGTCATGCAGGTACTGGGTGTGATGGGCATCGAGTGGTTGTCATATCATCTGTACAGTGGGCAGAATGACACTGATACAGTGAAAGCGATGTCAGATATAGTGTGTGTGATGTCCAAGAGAATGGGTAGGGAAACCCATATACTGCGTATGATGTCATACCTATGTTGGATGTGATATTCATGCATGCAATGTGTGTGATATCATCGAGAGAATGGTTGTGAAGATGCAGTCGAGTGGATGCAATGTCATAAATACTGTGACTTAATGTCATAAATAGTGAATGTGATGTCGAGTCTAGTGCATGTGATGTCATACATATGCCCAGTGTGATGACACAGGAATGGGATGTGCTGTTGTTTGTATAGAAGATGTGATGTTATATACAGTTGATGGGACTTCACATATAGTTGGTGTGATGGCATGAATACAGTGCAAGTGATGTCATAAATACAGTGGTGTGATGTGAGAATGAGTGGATATGATGTCATAAAGAGCCCATATGACGGCATAGATATATTGGGCACGATGTCATACATAACGCACTTGTCATCTAACCTATACAGTGGGTTTGATGGCTCAAATTGATGCAGTATCACAAGTACAGAAGATGTGATTTCATATAGCTTTGATGTGACTTCATATACAATGGGGATGACGTCATGAGTACATTGGATGTGATGTCATAAATGTAGGGGTGTGACGTCATAAAGAGGGGGTGTGACGTCATAGAGGGCATATGACGTCATGCAGGTACTGGGTGTGATGTGCATCTAGTGGTTGTGATATCATCTGTACAGTGGGTGGAATGACACACATACAGTGGAAGCGATGTCAGATATAGTGTGTGTGATGTCGAAGAGAATGGGTAGGGAAAACCATATACTGCGTATGATGTCATACCTATGTTGGATATGATATTCATGCACGCAATGTTTGTGATATCATCGAATGATGGTTGTGACGATGCAGTCGAGTGGGTGCAATGTCATAAATACTGTGATTTAATGTCATAAATAGTGAATGTGATGTCGAGTCTCGTGCATGTGAGGTCATACATATGCCCAGTGTGATGACTCAGGTATGGGATGTGCTGTTCTTTGTATAGAAGGTGTGATGTCATATACATTTGATGGGACTTCACATATAGTGGGTGTGATGGCATGAATACAGTGCAAGTGATGTCATAAATACAGTGTTGTGATGTGAGAATGAGTGGATATGATGTCATAAAGAGCCCATATGACGGCATAGATATATTGGGCACGATGGCATACACAAGGTACTTGTCATCTAACCTATACAGTGGGTTGGATGGCTCAGATTGATGCAGTATCACAAGTGCAGAAGATGAGATTTCATATAGCTTTGATTCGACTTCATATACATTGTGGGTGACGTGATCAGTACATTGGATGTGTTGTCTTAAATGTAGGTGTGTGAGGTCATAAAAAGGGGATGTGATGACATATAGAGTACGTATGCCATCATACAATAAGAGCGTGTGATGTCATACGTATAGCGGTTTTGATGAAAGGGTACAGTGAAGATCATGTCAGATAGAGTGTGTGTGATGTCAGATAGAGTGATTGTGCTGTCATCCCGAAAGGGCTCCTGATGTGTCATTAGTGGATATAACGTCATAGACATAGTGAGTTTGATGTCACAGATAAATTGCCTGTGATTTCACACGCAGCTTGGATGTGATGTCATAAAGTGGATGAGACATCATATACAGTGGGTGTGACGTCATGATTACAATGGATGTGATGTCATACCGTGGACATGGAGTCCTAAGAGTGGGGGTGATATCATGAATACACCTGATTTGATGTGTGAAACACAGGGGTGTGATGTCATAAATAGGGGATATGACGTCATAGAGAGCATATGACGTCATGCAGGTACTGTGTGTGATGGGCATAGAGTGTTTGTGATATCATCTCTACATTGGGTGGAATGACACTGATACAGTGGAAGCGATGTCAGATATAGTGTGTGTGATGTCCAAGAGAATGGGTAGGGAAACACATATACGCGCATGATGTCATGCCTATGTTGGATACGATATTCACGCATGCAATGTGTGTGATATCATCGAGAGAATGGTTGTGAAGATGCAGTCGAGAGGGTGCAATGTCATAAATACTGTGATTTAATGTCATAAATAATGAATGTGATGTCGAGTCTACTGCATGTGATGTCCTACATATGCCCAGTGTGATGACACAGGTATGGCATGTGCTGTTATTTATATAGAAGATGTGATGTCATATACAGTTGGTGGGACTTCACATATAGTGGGTGTGATGGCATAAATACAGTGCAAGTGATGTCATAAATACAGTGGTGTGATGTGAGAATGAGTGGATATGATGTCATAAAGGGCCCATATGACGGCATAGATATATTGGGCACGATGTCATACATAAGGTACTTGTCATCTAACCTATAGAGTGGGTTGGATGGCTCAGATTGATGCAGTATCACAAGTACAGAAGATGTGATTTCATATAGCTTTGATATGACTTCATATACATTGGGGGTGACGTCATGAGTACATTGTATGTAATGTCATAAATGTAGGGGTGTGACGTCATAAAGAGGGGATGTGAGGGCATATAGAGAACGTATGACATCATACACATAGAGGGTGTGATGTCATACGTATAGCGGATTTGATGAAAGGATACAGTGGAGATCATGTCAGATAGAGTGTGTTTGATTTCAGATAGAGTGGTTGTGCTGTCATCCCCACAGTTCTACTGATGTCTCATTAGTGGATATAACGTCATAGACATAGTGAGTTTGATGTCACAGATAAATTGCCTGTGATTTCACACGCTGCTTGGATGTGATGTCATATAGTGAATGAGACATCATGTAGAGTGGGTTTGACGTCATGATTACAGTGGATGTGATGTCATACCGTGGACATGGAGTCCTAAGAGTGGGTGGGATATCATGAATACACCTGAATTGATGTTTGAAACACTGGGGTGTGATGTCATAAAGAGGGGATATGATGTCCTAGAGAGCATACGACGTCATGCAGGTACTGGGTGTGATGGGCATCGAGTGGGTGTGATATCATCTGTACAGTGGGTGGAATGACACTGATACAGTGGAAGCGATGTCAGATATAGTGTGTGTGATGTCCAAGAGAATGGGTAGGGAAACCCATATACTGCGTATGATGTCATACCTATGTTGGATATGATATGCATGCATGCAATGTGTGTGATATCATCGAGAGAATGGTTGTGATGATGCAGTCGAGAGGGTGCAAAGTCATAAATACTGTGACTTAATGTCATAAATAGTGAATGTGATGTCGAGTCTAGTGCATGTGATGTCACATATATGCCCAGTGTGATGACACAGGTATGGGATGTGCTGTTATTTGTATAGAAGATGTGATGTCATATACAGTTGATGGGACTTCACATATAGTGGGTGTGATGGCATGAATACAGTGCAAGTGATGTCATAAATGCAGTGGTGGGATGTGAGAATGAGTGGATATGATGTCATAAAGAGCCCATATGACAGCATAGATATATTGGGCACGATGTCATACATAAGGTACTTGTCATCTAACCTATACAGAGGGTTGGATGGTTCAGCTTGATGCAGCATCACAAGTACAGAAGATGTGATTTCATATAGATTTGGTGTGACTTCATATACATTGGGGGTGACGTCATGAGTACATTGGATGTTATGTCATAAATGTAGTGGTGTGACGTCATCAAGATGGGATGTGATTGCAAATACAGTACGTATGACATCATGCACATAGAGGGTGTGATGTCATACGTATAGCGGTTTTGATGAAAGAATACAGTGGAGATCATGTCAGATAGAGTGAGTGTGATGTCAGATAGAGTGGTTGTGCTGTGATTCCAACAGGGCTCCTGATGTCTCATTAGTTGATATAACGTCATAGAGATAGTGAGTGTGATGTCACAGATAAATTGCCTGTGATTTCACATGCAGCGTGGATGTGATGTCATAAAGTGGATGAGACGTCATATGGAGTGGGTGTGATGTCAGGTTTGCAGTGGATGTGATGTAATACCGTAGACATGGAGTTGGAAGAGTGGGTGTGATATCATGAATACACCTGATTTGATGTTTGAAACACTGTGTTGTGACGTCATAAAGATGGGATATGATGTCATAGAAAGCATATGATGTCATACAGGTACTGGGTGGGACGGGAATAGAGTGGGTGTGATATCCTCTGTACAGTGGGTGGAATGACACTGATACAGTGGAAGCGATGTCAGATACAGTGTGTGTGATGTCCAAGAGAATGGGTAGGGAAACCCATATACTGCATATGATGTCATACCTATGTTTGATATGATATGCATACATGCCATGTGTGTGATATCATCGAGAGAGTGGTTGTGATGTTGCAGTCGAGTGGGTGCAATGTCATGCATACTGTGATTTAATGTCATAAATAGTGAATGCGATGTCGAGTTTAGTGCACGTGATGTCATACATATGCCCATTGTGATGACACAGGTATTGGATGTGCTGTTATTTGTATAGAAGTTGTGATGTCATATACGGTTGATGGGACTTCACATTCAGTCGGTGTGATGCCATGAATACAGTGCAAGGGATGTCATAAATACAGTGGTGTGATATGAGAATGAGTGGATATGATGTCATATAGAGCCCATATGACGTCATAGATACATTGGGCATGATGTCGTACATAAGGTAATTGTCATCTAACCTATAGAGTGGGTTTGATGGCTCAGATTGATGCAGTATCAAAAGTACAGAAAATGTGATTTCATATACCTTTGACGTGAGTTCATATACATTGGTGGTGACGTCATGAGTACATTGGGTGTGATGTCATAAATATAGTGGTGTGACGTCATAAAGAGTGGATGTGATGGCATATAAAGTACTTATGGCATCATACACATAGAGGGTGTGATGTCATACGTATAGAGGTTTTGATGAAAGGATACAGTGGAGATCATGTCAGATAGAGTGGGTGTGATGTCAGATGGAGTGGTGGTGCTGTAATCCCCACAGGGCTCCTGATGTCTCATTAGTGGATAAAACATCATAGACATAGTGAGTGTGATGTCACAGAAAAATTGCATGTGATTTCACTCGCAGCTTGGATGTGATGTCATAAAGTGTATGAGACATCGTATTGACTGGATGCGACGTCATGATTACAGTGGATGTAATGTCATACCGTGGACATCGAGTCCTAAGAGTCTGTGTGATATCATGAATACACCTGATTTGATGTTTGAAGCACTGGAAATGGATGTCATAAAGAGGGGATATGACGTCATAGAGAGCATATGATATCATACAGGTACTGGGTGTGATGGGCATAGAGTGGGTGTGATATCATCTGTACAGTGGGTGGAATGACACTGATACAGTGGAAGTGATGTCAGATATAGTGTGTGTGATGTCCAAGAGAATGGGTAGGGAAACCCATATACTGCGTATGATGTCATACATGTATTGGATATGATATGCATGCATGCAATGTGTGTGATAACATCGAGAGAGTGGTTGTGATGATGCAGTCGAGGGGGTGCAATGTCATACATACTCTGATTTTATGTCATAAATAGTGAATGTGATGTCGAGTCTAGTGCATGTGATGTCATACATATGCCGAGTGTGATGACTCAGGTATGGGATGTGCTGTTATTTGTATAGAAGATGTGATGTCACATACAGTTGATTGGACTTCACATAGAGTGTGTGTGATGGCATGAATACTGTGCAAGTGATGTCATAAATACAGTGGTGTGATATGAAAATGAGTGGATATGATGTCATAAAGAGCCCATATGATGACATAGATACATTGGGCACGATGTCATACATAAGGTACTTGTCATCTAACCTATACAGTGGGTTGGATGGTTCAGATTGATGCAGTATCACAAGTAGAGGAGATGTGATTTCATATACATTGATGTCACTTCATAAACATTGGTGGTGACGTCATGAGTACATTGGATGTTTTGTCATAAACATAGTGGTGTGACGTCATAAAGAGAGATTGTGATGGCATATAGAGTACGTATGACATCATACACATAGTGGGTGCGAGGTCATATGTATAGTGGTGTTGATGAAAGGATACATTGGAGATCATTTCAGATAGAGTGGGTGTGATGTCATCCCCACAGGGCTCCTGATGTCTCATTAGTGGATATGATGTCATAGACATAGTGAGTGTGATGTCACAGATAAATTGCCTGTGATTTCACATGCAGCGTGGTGTGATGTCATAAAGTGGATGAGATGTCATATGGAGAGGGTGTGACGTAGGGATTACAGTGGATGTAATGTTATTCCGTGCACATGGTGTCTTAAGTGTGGGTGTGATATGATGAATACACCTGATTTGATGTTTGAAACACTGGGGTGTGATGTCATAAAGAGGGGATATGACATCATAGAGAGCATATGATGTCATAGAGGTCCTTGGTGCGATGGGCATAGAGTGGGTGTGATATTATCTGTACAGTGGGTGGAGAGACACTGATACAGTGGAAGCGATGTCAGATATAGTGTGCGTGATATCCAAGAGAATGGGTAGGGAAACCCATATACTGCATATGATGTCATAACTATTTGAATATGATATGCATGCATGGAATGTGTGTGATATCATCGAGAGAGTGGTTGTGATGATGCAATCCAGAGGGTGCAATGTGATACATACTGTGATTTAATGTCATAAATAGTGAATGTGATATCGAGTCTAGTGCATGTGATGTCATACATATGCCCAGTGTGATGACACATGTATTGGATGTGCTGTTATTTGTATAGAAGATGTGATGTCATATACAGTTGATGGGACTTCACATAGAGAGGGTGTGATGGCATGAATACAGTGCAATTGATGTCACAAATACAGTGGTGTGATAGGAGAATGAGTGGATATGGTGTCATAAACAGCACATATGACGGTATAGATACATTGGGCACGATGTCATACATAAGGGACTTGTCATCTAACCTATACAGGGGTTTTAGGGCTCAGACTGATACAGTATCAGAAGTACAGAAGATGTGATTTCATATAGTTTGAGGTGACTACATATACATTGGGGGTGACGTCATGAATACATTGTATGTGATGTCATAAATATAGCGGTGTGACGGAACAAAGAGAGGATGTGATGGCATATAGAGCACGTATGACATCATACACATAGAGGGACTGATGTCATATGTATAGCAGTTTTGATGAAAGGATACAGTGGAGATCATGTCAGATAGAGTGGGTGTGATGACAGATAGAGTGGTTGTGCTGTCATCCCCACAGGGCTCCTGATGTCTCATTAGTGGATATAACGTAATAGACATAGGGAGTGTGATGTCACAGATAAATTGCCTGTGATTTCACACGCAGCTTGGACGTGCTGTCATAAAGTGGATGACTCATCATATAGAGTGGGTGTGACGTTATGATTACAGTGGATGTGTATCGTACCGTGGACATGGAGTCCTAAGAATAGGTGTGATATCATGAATACACCTGATTTGACGTATGAAACACTGGGGTGTGATGTCATAAAGAGGGGATATGATGTCATAGAGAGCATATGATGTCATACAGGTGCTGGGTGGGATGGGCATAGAGTGGGTGCGATATCATCTGCACAGTGGGTGGAATGACACTGATACAGCGGAAGCGATGTCAGATATACTGTGTCTGATGTCCCAGAGAATGGGTAGGGAAACCCATATACTGTGTATGATGTCATACATATATTGGATATGATATGCATACATGCAAAGTTTGTGATATCATCGAGAGAGTAGTTGTGATGATGCAGTCGAGGGCGTGCAATGTCATACATACTGTGATTTAATGTCATAAATAGTGAATGTGATGCCGAGTCTAGTGCATGTGATGTCATACATATGCCCGGTGTGATGAGACAGGTATGGGATGTGCTGTTATTTGTATAGAAGATGTGATGTCACATACAGTTGATGGGACTTCACATACAGTGGGTGTGATGGCATGAATACAGTGTAAGTGATGTCATAAATACAGTGGTGTGATATGAGAGTGAGTGGATATGATGTCATAAAGAGCCCATATGACGGCATAGATGCTTTGGGCACGATGTCATACATAAGGTACTTTCATCTAACCTATACAGTGGGTTGGATGGCTCAGATTGATGCAGTATCACAAGTACAGAAGATGTGATTTCATATAGGTTTGAAGTGACTTCATATACATTGGGGGTGATGTCATGAGTACATAGGATGTGATGTCATAAGTATAGTGGTGTGACATCATAAAGAGAGGAAGTGATGGCATATAGAGTATGTACGACATCATACACATAGAGGGCGTGACGTCATACAAATAGTGGTTTTGATGAAAGGATACAGTGGAGATCATGTCAGATAGACTGGGTGTGCTGCAATCCACACAGTGCTCCTGATGTCTCATTAGTGGATATAATGTCATAGATATAGTAAGCGTGATATCACTGATGAATTGCCTGTGATTTCACATGCAGCGTGGATATGCTGTCTTAAAGTGGAAGAGACATCATATAGAGTGGGTGTGACGTCATGACTACAGTGCATGTGATGTCATACCGTGGACATGGAGTCCTTGGAGTGGGTGTGATATCATGAATACACCTGATTTGATGCTTGAAACACTCGGGAGTGATGTCATAAAGAGGGGATATGACATCATAGAGCATATGATGTCATACAGGTGCTGGGTGTGATGGAAGTAGAGTGGGTGTGATATCATCTGTACAGTGGGTGGAATGACAATGATACAGTGGAAGCGATGTCAGATTTAGTGTGTGTGATGTCCAAGAGAATGGGTAGGGAAACCCATATACTTGGTATAATGTCATACCTATGTTGGATATGATATGCATACATGCAATGAGTGTGATATCATCGAGAGAGTGGCTGTGATGTTGCAGTCGAAGGGGTGCAATGTCATAAATACTCTGATTTAATGTCATAAATAGTGAATGTAATGTCGACTCTAGTGCATGTGATGTCATACGTATGCCCAGTGTGATGACACAGGTATGGGATGTGCTGTTATTTGCATAGAAGATGTGATGTCACATATAGTTGATGGGACATCACATATAGTGGGTGTGATGGCATGAATAGAGTGCAAGTGATGTCATAAATACAGTGGTGTGATGTGAGAATGAGTGGATATGATGTCAAAAAGAGCCCATATGACGGCAAAGATACATTGGGGAAGAGGTCATACATAAGGTACTTGTATTCTAACCTATAGAGTGGGTTGGATTGCTCAGATTGATGCAGTATTACAAGTACAGAACATGTGGTTTCATATAGATTTGATGTGACTTCATATACATTGGGGGTGACGTCATGAATACATTGTATGTGATGTCATAAATATAGAGTTGTGACGGCATAAAAAGGGGATGCGATGGCATGTAGAGTACATATGACATCATCCACATAGAGGGTGTGATGTCATACGTATAGTGGTTTTGATGAAAGGATACATTGGAGTTCATGTCAGATAGAGTGGGTGTGCTGTCATCCCCACAGGGCTCCTGAAGTCTCAAGAGTGGATATGATGTCATAGACATAGTGAGTGTGATGTCACAGATAAATTGCCTGTGATTTCACATGCAGCGTGGTGTGATGTCATAAAGTGGATGAGATATAATATGGAGAGTGTGTGACGTCAGGATTACAGTGGATGTAATGTTATTCCGTGCACATGGTGTCCTAAGATTGGGTGTGATATCATGAATACACCTGATTTGATGTTTGAAACACTGGAGTGTGATGTCATAAAGAGGGGATATGACATCATAGAGAGCATATAATATCATAGAGGTACTGGGTGGGATGGGCATAGAGTGGGTGTAATATCATCTGTACAGTGTGTGGGGAGACACTGATACAGTGGAAGCGATGTCAGATATAGTGTGCGTGATATCCAAGAGAATGGGTAGGGAAATCCATATACTGCGTATGATGTCATACCTATGTTGGATATGATAGGCGTGCATGCAAAGTTTGTGATATCATCGAGAGAGTAGTTGTGATGATGCAGTCGAGGGCGTGCAATGTCATACATACTGGGATTTAATGTCATAAATAGTGAATGTGATGTCGAGTCTAGTGCAGGTGATGTCATACATATGCCCAGTGTGATGACACAGATATGGGATGTGCTGTTATTTGCATAGAAGATGTGATGTCACATACAGTTAATGGGACTTCACATATAGTGGGTGTGATGGCATGAATAGAGTGCAGTGATGTTATAAATACATTGGTGTGATGTGAGAATGAGTGGATATGATGTCATAAAGAGCCCATATGATGGCAAAGATACATTGGGGACTATGTCATACATAAGGTACATGTCATCTAACCTATACAGTGGGTTGGATGGCTCAGATTGATGCAGGATCACAAGTACAGAAGATGTGATTTCATATACCTTTGATATAACTTCATATACATTAGGGGTGACGTCAGGAGTAATTCGATGTGATGTCATAAATATAGTGGTGTGACGTCATAAAGAGTGAAGGTGATGGCATATAGAGTTCGTATGACATCATACACATAGAGGGTGTGATATCATACGCATAGTGGTTTTGATGAAAAGATACAGTGGAGATCATGTCAGATAGAGTGGGTGTGATGACAGATAGAGTGGTAGTGCTGTCATCCACACAGGGCTCCTGATGTCTCATTAGTGGATATAATGTCATAGACATAGTGAGTGTGATGTCACAGATAAATTGCCTGTGATTTCACATGCAGCGTGGATGTGATGTCATAAAGGGGATGAGACATCACATAGACTGGGTGTGACGTCATGATTACAGTGTATGTGATGTCATATAGTGGACATGCTGTCCTACGAGTGGGAGTGATATCATGGATACACCCGATTTGATGTTTGAAACACTGAGGTGTGATGTCATAAACAGGGGCTATGTGGTCAAAGTGAGCATATGATGTCCTACAGGTACTGGGTGTCATGGGCATTGAGTGGTTGTGATATCATCTGTACAGTGGATGGAATGACACTGATACAGTGGAAGCATGTAAGATATAGTGTGTGTGATGTCCAAGAGAATGGGTAGGGAAACCCCTATAGTGCAGATGATGTCATACATATATTGGATATGATATGCATACATGCAATGTGTGTGATATCATCGAGAGAGTGGTAGGTGATGATGGAGTCGAGTGGGTGCAATGTCATTAATACTGTTATTTAATGGCATAAATAGTGAATGGGATGTCGAGTCTAGTGCATGTGATGTCATACATATGCCCAGTGTGATGACACAGGTATTGAATGTGCTGTTATTTGTTTAGAAGATGTGATGAAATGTAGAGTTGATGGGACTTCACATAAAGTAGGTGTGATGGCATGAATACAGTTCAAGTGATGTCATAAATTCAGTGGTGTGATATGAGAACGAGTGGATACGATATCATAAAGACGCCATATGATGGGAAAGATACATTGGGTACAATGTCATACATAATGTACTTGTCATCTAACCTATAGAGTGGGTTGGATGGCTCAGATTGATGCAGTATCACAAGTACATAAGATGTGATTTCATATAGCTTTGATGTGATTTCGTATACACTGGGGGTGACATCATGAGTACATTGGATGTGATGTCATAAATATAGTTGTGTGACGTCATAAAGAGTGAATGTGATGGCATATAGAGTACGTATGACATCATAAACATAGAGGGTGTGATGTCATACGCATAGTGGTTTTGATGAAAAGATACAGTGGAGATCATGTCAGATAGAGTGTGTGTGATGTCAGATAGAGTGGTAGTGCAGTCATCCACACAGGGCTCCTGATGTCTCATTAGTGGATATAATGTCATAGACATAGTGAGTGTGATGTCACAGATAAATTGCCTGTGATTTCACATGCAGCGTGGATGTGCTGTCTCAAAGTGGATGAGACATCATATAGAGTGGGTGTGACGTCATGATTACACTGGATGTGATGTCATTCAGTGAACATGGAGTCCTAAGTGTGGGTGTGATATCATGAATAACCTGATTTGATGTTTGAAACACTGGGGTGTGATGTCATAAAGAGGGGATATGACGTCATAGAAAGCATATGATGTCATACAGGTCCTGGGTGTGATGGGCATAGAGAGGGTGTGATATCATCTGTACAGTGGGTGGAATGACACTGATACTCTGGAAGCGATGTCAGGTATAGTGTGTGTGATGTCCAAGAGAATGGGTAGGGAAACCCATATCATGCAGATGATGTCATACATGTATTGGATATGATATGCATACATGCGATGTGTGTCATATCATCGAGAGAGTGGTGTAATGATGCAGCCTAGTGGGTGCAATATCATGCATACTGTGATTTAATGTCATAAATAGTGAATGTGATTTCGAGTCTAGTGCCTGTGATGTCATACATATGACTAGTGTGATTACACAGGTATGGGATGTGCTGTTATTTGTATAGAAGATGTGATGTCATATACAGTTGATGGGACTTCACATATAGTGGGTGTGATGGCATGAATACAGTGCAAGTGATGTCATAAATACAGTGGTGTCATATGAGAATGAGTGTATATGATGTCATAAACTGCCAATATGACGGCATAGATACATTGGGCACGATGTCATACACAAGGTACTTGTCATCTAACCTATACAGAGGGTTTTATGGCTCAGATTGATGCAGTATCACAAGTACAGAAGATGTGGTTTCATGTAGCTTTGATGTGACTTCATATATATTGGGATTGATGTCATGAGTCCATTGGATGTGATGTCAAAAATATAGTAGTGTGACATCATAAAGAGGGGTTGTGATGGCATATAGAGTACGTAAGACATCATACACATAGAGGGTGTGATGTCATACGTATAGCGGTTTTGATGATAGGATACATTGGAGATCATGTCAGATAGAGTCGGTGTGATATCAGATAGAGTGTTTGTTCTGTCATCCCCACAGTGCTCCTGATGTCTCATTAGTGGATATAACGTCATAGATATGGTGAGTGTTATGTGACTTATAAATTGCCTGTGATTTCACACCCAGCTTGGATGTGATGTCATAAAGTGGATGAGACATCATATAGAGTGGGTGTGACGTCATGATTACAGTGGATGTAATGTCATACCGTGGACATGGAGTCCTAGGAGTGGGGGTGATATCATGAATACACCTGATTTAATGTTTGAAACACTGGGGTGTGATGTCACAAAGAGGGGATATGACATCATAGAGAGCATATGATGTCATACAGGTCCTGGGTGTATTAGGAATAGAGTGGGTGTTAATTCATCTGTACAGTGGGTGGAAGGACAATGATACAGTGGAAGCGATGTCAGATTTAGTGTGTGTGATGTCCAAGAGAATGGGTAGGGAAACCCATATACTGGGTATTATGTCATACACATATTGGATATGATATGCATACAAGCAAAGAGTGTGACATCATCAAGAGAGTGGCTGTGATGATGCAGTCAAGGGGATACAATGTCATAAATACTGTGATTTAATGTCATAAATAATGAATGTAATGTCGACTATAGTGCATGTGATGTCATACATATGTCCAGTGTGATGACACAGGTATGGGATATGCTGTTACTTGTATAGAAGATGTGATGTGAAATACAGTTGATGGGACTTCACATATAGTGGGTGTGATGGCATGAATAGAGTGCAAGTGATGTCATAAATACAGTGGTCTGATGTGAGAATGAGTGGATATGATGTCATAAAGAGCCCATATGACGGCAAAGATACATTGGGTACGAGGTCATACATAAGGTACTTGTCATCTAAACTATACAGTGAGTTGGATGGCTCAGATTGATGCAGTATCACAAGTACAGAAGATGTGATTTCATGTAGCTTTGATGTGACTTCATATATATTGGGGTTGATGTCATGAGTACATTGGTTGTGATTTCAAAAATATAGCAGTGTGACGTCATAAAGAGGGGTTGTGATGGAATATATAGTACGTATGACATGATACACATAGAGGGTGTGATGTCATGCGTATAGCGGTTTGGATGATAGGATACATTGGAGATCATGTCAGATAGAGTCGGTGTGATATCAGATAGAGTGGTTGTTCTGTCATTCCCACAGGGTTCCTGATGTCTCATTCGTGGATATAACGTAATAGACAGTGAGTGTGATGTCACAGTTAAATTGCCTGTGATTTCACACGCAGCTTGGATGTGCTGTCATAAAGTGGATGAGACATCCTAAAGACTGGGTGTGACGTCATGATTACAGTGGATGTGATGTCATACCGTGGACATGGAGTCCTATGAGCGGTTGTGATATCATGAATACACCTGATTTAATGTTTGAAACACTGGGGTGTGATGTCACAAAGAGGCGATATGACATCATAGAGAGCATATGATGTCATACAGGTCCTGGGTGTATTAGGAATAGAGTGGGTGTGATATCATCTGTACAGTGGGTGAAATGACACTGATACAGTGGAACCGATGTTAGATATAGTGTGTGTGAAGTCCCAGAGAATGGGTAGGGAAAACCATATACTGCGTATGATGTCATACATATATTGGATATGATGTGCATACATGCAATGTGTGTGATATCATCGAGAGAGTGGTTGTGTTGATGCAGTCGAGTGGGTGCAATGTCATACATACTCTGATTTAATGTCATAAAGAGTGAATGTGATGTAGAGTCTAGTCCATGTGATGTAATACGTATACCCAGTGTGATGACACAGGTATTGGATGTGCTGTTATTTGTATAGAAGATGTGATGTCATATACAGTTGATGGGACTTCACATAAAGTGGGTGTGATGGCATGAATACAGTGCAAGAGATGTCATAAATACAGTGGTGTGATATGAGAATGAGTGGACATGATGTCATATAGAGCCCATATGACGGCATAGATACATTGGGCACGATGTCATACATAAGGTACTTGTCATCTAACCTATACAGTGGGTTTCAGGGCTCAGATTGATGCAGTATGACAAGTACAGAAGATGTGATTTCGTATACCTTTGACGTGACTTCATATAAATTGGGGGTAACGTCATGAGTACATTGCGTGTGATGTCATAAATATAGTGGTGTGACGTCATAAAGAGTGGATGTGATGACATATAGCGTATGTATGACATCATACACATAGAAGGTGTGATGTCATACGTATAGTGGTTTTGATGAAAGGATACAGTGGAGATCATGTGAGTTAGAGTGTGTTTGATGTCAGATAGAGTGGTTGTGCTGTCATCCACACAGGGCTCCTGATGTCACATTAGTGGATATGATGTCACAGAAATAGTGAGTGTGATGTCACAGATAATTTGCCTGTGATTTCACATGCAGCGTAGATGTGATGTCATAAATTGGATGAGACGTCATATGGAGTGGGTGTGAGGTCAGGATTACAATGGATGTGTGTCATACCGTGGACATGGAGTCCTAAGAATGGGTGTGATAACATGAATACACCTGATTTGATGTTTCAAACACTCGGGTGTGATGTCATAAAGAGGGGATATGACGTCATAGAGAGCATATGATGACATACATGTATTGGGTGGGACGGGCATACAGTGGGTGTTATATCATCTGTACAGTGGGTGGAATGACACCGATACAGTGGAAGAGAGGACAGATATAGTGTGTTTGATGTCCAAGAGAATGGGTAGGGAAGCCCATATACTGCATATGATGTCATACCTGTGTTGGATATGATATGAATACAAGCAATGTGTGTGATATCATAGAGCGAGTGGTTGTGATGATGCAGTCGAGTGGGTGAAATATCATAAATACTGTGATTTAATGTCATAAATAGTGAATGTGTTCTCAAGTCTACTGCATATGATGTCATACATATGCCCAGTGTGATGACACAGGTATTGGATGTGCTGTTATTTGTATAGATGATGTGATGTCATACACAGTTGATGGCACTTCACATATAATGGGTGTGATGGCATGAATAGAGTGCAAGTGATGTCATAAATACAGTGGTGTGATATGAGAATGAGTGGATATGATGTCATATAGAGCCCATATGACGGCATAGATACATTGGGCACGATGTCATACTTAAGGTACTTGTCATCTAACCTATACAGTGGGTTTGAGGGCTCAGATTGAGGCAGTATCACAAGTACAGAAGATGTGATTTCATATACCTTTGACGTGACTTCATATACATTGCGGGTGACGTCATGAGTACATTGGATGTGATGTCATAAATGTAGCAGTGTGACGTCAAAAAGATTGGATGTGATGGCATATAGAGTGCGTATGACATCATACACATAGAGGGTGTGATGTCATACGTATAGTGGTTTTGATGAAAGAATACAGTGGAGATCATGTGAGGTGGTGTGGGTGTGATGTCAGATATGGTGGTTGTACTGTCATTCACACAGGGCTCCTGATGTCTCATTAGTCGATATGATGTCACAGACATAGTGAGTGTGATGTCACAGATAAATTGCTTGTGATTTCACATGCAGCGTGGATGTGATATGATAAAGTGGATGAGACATCATATGGAGTGGGTGTGACGTCAGAATTACATTAGATGTGTGCATACCGTGGACATGGAGTCCTAAGAGTGGGTGTGATATCATGAATACACCTGATTTGATGTTTGAAACACTGGTGTTTGATGTCATAAAGAGGGGATATGACGGCAAGAGAGCATATGTTGTCATACAGGTACTGGGTTGGTCGGACCTAGAGTGTGTGTTATATTACCTGTAGAGTGGGTGGAATAACAATGATACAGTGGAAGCGATGTCACATATAGTGTGTGTGATGTCCAAGAGAATGGATTGGGAAACCCATATACTGCACACGATGGCACACATATATTGGATATGATATGCGTACATGCAATGTGTGTGATATCATCGAGAGAGTGGTTGTGATGATGCAGTCGAGTGGGTGCAATGTCATACATACTGTGATTTAATGTCATAAATAGTGAATGCGATGTCGAGTATAGAGCATGTGATATCATATATATGCCCAGTGTGATGACACATGTATGGGATGTGCTGTTATTTGCATAGATGATGTGATGTCATATACAGTTGATGGGACTTCACATATAGTGGGTGTGATGTCATGAATACTGTGCAAGTGATGTCATAAACACAGTGGTGTGATGTGAGAATCAGTGGATATAATGTAATAATGAACCGATATGTCAGTATAGATACATTGGGCACGATGTCATACATAATGTACTTGTCATCTTAGCTGTACAGTGGGTTGGATGGCTCAGATTGATGCAGTATCACAAGTACAGAAGATGTGATTTCATATAGCTTTGATGTGACTTCATATACATTGGGGTTGACATCATGAGTACAGTGGATGTGGTGTCATAAATATAGCGATGTGACGTCATAAAGAGGGGATGTGATGGCATATAGAGTACGTATGACATCATACACATAGAGGGTGTGATGTCATATGTATAGCAGTTTTGATGAAAGGATACAGTGGCGATCATTTCAGATAGAGTGGGTGTGATGTCAGATAGAGTGGTTGTGCTGTCATTCCCACAGGGCTCCGGATGTCTCATTAGTGGATATAATGTCATAGGCATAGTGAGTGTGATGTCACAGATAAATTGCCTGCGATTTCACACGCAGCTTGGATGTGCTGTCATAAAGTCGATGATACATCATATAGAGTGGTTGTGATGTCATGATTACAGTGGATGTGATGTCATACAGTGGACATGAAGTCCTATGAGTGGGTGTGATATCATGAATACACCTGATTTGATGTTTGAAACACTGGGGTGTGATGTCATAAAGAGGGGATATGATGTCATAGAGAGCACATAGTATCATACAGGAACTGGGTGTAATGGGCATAGAGGGGTGTGATATCATCTGTACTGTGTGTGGAATGACAGTGATACACTGGAAGCGATGGCAGATATGGTGTATGTGATGTTCAAAAGAATGGGTAGGGAAACCCATATACTGCATATTATGTCATACATATATTGCATATGGTATGCATACATGAAATGTGTGTGATATCATCGAGAGAGTGGTTGTGATGATGCAGTCGTGTGGGTGCAATGTCATACATACTGTGATTTAATGTCATAAATAGTGAATGTGATGTCGAGTCTGGTGCATGTGATGTCATACATATGCCAAGCGTGACGACACAGGTATAGGATGTACTGTTATTTGCATAGAAGATGTGGTGTCATATACAGTGGATGGGACTTCACATATAGTGGGTGTGATGGCATGAATACAGTGCAAGTGATGTCATAAATACAGTGGTGTGATATGAGAATGAGTGGATATGATGTCATATAGAGCCCATATGACGTCATAGATACATTGGGCACGATATCATATATAAGGTACTTGTCGTCTAACCTATACTGTGGGTTTGATGGCTCAGGTTGATGGAGTATCACAAGTACAGAAGAAGTGATTTCATATAGCTTTGATGTGACTTCATATACATTTGGGGTGACGTCATGAGTACATTGGATGTGATGTCATAAATATAGTGGTGTGACGTCATAAAGAGTGGATGTCTTGGCATATACAGTACGTATGACATGATACACCTAGAGGGTGTGATGTCATACGTATAGTGGTTTTGATGAAAGGATACAGTGGAGATCATGTCAGATAGAGTGGGCGTGAGGTCAGATAGAGTGGTCGTGCTGTCATCCACGCAGGGCTCCTCATGTCTCATAGTGGTTATAATGTCATGGACATAGTGAGTGTGATGTCACAGATAAATTGCCTGTGATTTCACATGTAGTGTAGATGTGATGTCATAAAGTGGATTCGACATCATAGATAGTGGGTGTGACGTCATGATTACAGTGGATGTGATGTCATACAGGGGACATCGAGTCCTAAGATTGGGTGTGATATCATGAATACACCTGATTTGATGTTTGAAACACTGGGGTGTGATGTCATAAAGAGGGGATATGACGTCATAGAGAGCATAAGATATCATACAGGTACTGGGTGTGATGGGCAGAGAGTGGGTGTGATATCATCTGTACAGTGGGTGGAATGACACTGAAACAGTGGAATCAATGTCAGATATAGTGTATGCGATGTTCGAGAGAATTTGTAGGGAAACCCATATACTGCGTATGATGTCATACATATGTTGGATATGATATGCATACATGCAGTGTGTATGATATCATCGAGAGAGTGGTGGTGATGATGCAGTCGAGGGGGTGCAATGTCATAAATACTGTTATTTAAAGTCATAAATAGTGAATGGCATGTCGAGTCTAGTGCATGTGATGTCATACATATGACCAGTGTGATGACACAGGTATTGGATGTGCTGCAATTTGTATAGAAGATGTGATGTCATATACAGTTGACGGGACTTCACATATAGTGGGTGTGATGGCATGAATACAGTGCAAGTGATGTCATAAATTCAGTGGTGTGATATGAGAATGAGTGAATATAATGTCACAAAAGGCACATGTGACGGCATAGATACTTTGGGCACGATGTCAAACATAAGGTACTTGTCATCTAACCTATAGAGTAGGTTTGATGGCTCAAATTGATGCAATATCACAAGTACAGAAGATGTGATTTCATATAGCTTTGACATGACTTCATATACATTAGGGGTGACATCAGGAGTACATTGGATGTGGTGTCATAAATAGAGTGGTGTGACGTCATAAAGAGTGAAGGTGATGGCATATAGAGTTCGTATGACATCATACACATAGAGGGTGTGATATCATACGCATAGTGGTTTTGATGAAAAGATACAGTGGAGATCATGTCAGATAGAGTGGGTGTGAGGTTAGATCGAGTGGTAGTGCTGTCATCCACAAGGGCTCCTGATGTCTCATTAGTGCATATAACGTCATAGACACAGTGAGTGTGATGTCACAGATAAATTGCCTGTGGTTTCACATACAGCGTGAATGTGATGTCATAAAGTGGATGAGACATCACATAGAGTGGGTGTGACATCATGATTACAGTTGATGTCATGTCATATAGTGAACATGCTGTCGTACGAGTGGGTGTGATATCATGAATAACCTGATTTGATGTTTGAAACACTGGGGTGTGATGTCATAAAGAGGGGATATGACGTCATAGAGAGCATATTATGTCATACAGGTCCTGGGTGTGACCGGCATAGAGTGGGTGTGATATCATCTGTAGAGTGGTTGGAATGACACTGATACCGTGGAAGCGATGTCAGGTATAGTGTGTGTGATGTCCAAGAGAATGGGTAGGGAAACCGTATACTGCAGATGATGTCATACACGTATTGGATATGATATGCATACATGCAATGTGTGTGATATCATCGAGAGAGTGGTTGTGATGATGCAGTCCAGGGGGTGCAATGTCATACATACTGTGATTTAATGTCATAAATTGTGAATGTGATGTCGAGTCTAGTGCATGTGATGTCAAACATATGCCCAGTGTGATGACACAGGTATTGGATGTGCTGTTATTTGTATAGAAGATGTGATGTCATATACAATTGATGGGACTTCACATATAGTGGGTGTGATGGCATGAATACACTGCAAGTGATGTCATAAATCCAGGGGTGTGATATGAGAATGAGTGTATATGATGTCATAAAGAGCCAATATGACGGAATAGATACATTGGGCACAATGACATACATAAGGTACTTGTCATCTAACCTATACAGTGTGTTTGATGGCTCAGATTGATGCAGTATCACAAGTACAGAATATGTGATTTCATGTAGCTTTGATGTGACTTCATATATATTGGGATTCATGTCATGAGTACATTGGATATGATGTCAGAAATAGAGTGGTGGGACGTGATAAAGAGTGGAAGTTATGGCATATAAAGTACATATGACATCATACACATAAAGGGTGTGATGTCATACTTATAGTGGTTTTGATAAATGGATACAGTGGAGATCATGTCAGATAGAGTGAGTGTGATGTCAGATAGAGTGGTTGTGCTGTCATACCAACAGGGCTCCTGATGTCTCATTAGTGGATATAACGTCATACACATAGTGAGTGTGATGTCACAGATAAATTGCCTGTGATTTCACACGCAGCTTGGATATGATGTCATAAAGTGGATGAGACATCATATAGAGTTGGTGTGCCTTCATGATTACAGTGGATTTTATGTCATACCGTGGACATGGAATCCTAAGAGTGGGGGTGATATCATGAATACACCTGATTTGATGTTTGAAACTCTGGCGTGTGACGTCATAAAGAGGGGATATGACGTCATAGAGAGCATAAGATGTACATTGGGGGGAATGACACTGATACAGTTGAAGCGACGTCAGATATAGTGTGTGTGATGTCCAAGAGTATGGGTAGGGAAACCCATATACTGAATATGATGTCATACCTATGTTGGATATGATATGCATACATGCAATATTTGTGATGTCATCGAGAGAGGGGTTTTGATAATGCAGTCGAGTGGGTGCAATGTCATACATACTGTGATTTAATGTCATAAATAGTGAATGTGATGTCGAGTCTAGTGCATGTGATGTCATATGTATGCCCAGTGTGATGGCACAAGTATGGGATATGCTATTAGATGTATAGAAGATATGATGTCACATACAGTTGATGGGACTTCACATTAGTGTGTGTGATGGCATGAATACAGTGCAAGTGATGTCATAAATACTGTGGTGTGATGTGAGAATGAGTGGATATGATGTCGTAAAGAGCCCACATGACGGCATAGATACTTTGGGCACGATGTCATACATAAGGTACTTGTCATCTAACCTATAGAGTGGATTGGATGGCTAAGATTGATGCAGTATCACAAGTAGAGAAAATGTGATTTCTTATAGATTTGAAGTGACTTCATATACATTGGGGGTGTCGTCATGAGTATATTGGATGTGATGTCATAAATATACTGGTGTGACATCATTAAGACTGGATGTAATGGCATATAGAGTACGTATGACATCATACACATAGCGGGTGTGATATCATATGTATACTGGTTTTGAGGAAAGTATACAGTGGAGATCATGTCAAATAGAGTGGGTGTGATGTCAGTTAGAGTGGTTGGGCTGTCATCCACACAGGGCTCCTGATGTCTCATTAGTGGATATAATGTCATAGACATAGTGAGTGTGATGTCGCAGATAAAATGCATGTGATTTCACATGTAGCATGGATGTGATATCTTAAAGTGGATGAGACATCATATAGAGTGTGTGTGACGTCATTATTACAGTGGATGTGATGTCATACCATGAACATGGAGTCCTACGAGTGGGTGTGATAAAATGAATACACCTGATTTCATGTTAGAAACACTGGGGTGTGATGTCATAAAGAGGGGATATGACGCCATAGAGAGCATATGATGTCATACAGGTACTGGGTGCGATGGGCATAGAGAGGGTGTGATATCATCTGTACAGTGGGTTGAATGACACTGATACAGTGTACGCGATGTCAGATATAGTGTGTGAGATATCCAAGAGAATGGGTAGGGTAAACTATATACTGCATATGATGTCATACATATATTGGATATGATATGCATACATGCAATGTTCGGGATATCATCGAGAGAGTGGTTGTGATGATGCAGTCGAGTGGGTGCAATGTCATGCATACTGTGATTTAATGTCATAAATAGTGAATGCGATTTCGAGTCTAGTGCATTTGATGTCATACATATGCCCAGTGTGATGACACAGTTCTTGGATGTGCTGTTATTTTTATAGAAGTTGTGATGTCATATACAGTTGATGGGACTTCCCATATAGTGGGTGTGATGGCATGAATACAGTGCAGGTGATGTCATAAATACAGTGGTGTTATATGAGAATGAGTGGATATGATGTCATAAAGAGCCCATATGACGGCATAGATACCTTGGGCACGATATCATACATAAGGTACTTGTCATCTAACCTATACACTGGGTTTGATGGCTCAGATTGATGCAGAATCACAAGTACAGAAGATGTGATTTCATATAGCTTTGATGTGACTTCATATAATTTGGGGGTGATGTCATGAGTACATTGGATGTGATGTCATAAATATAGTGGTGTGACGTCATAAAGAGTGGATGTGATCACATATAGAGTATGTATGACATCATGCACATAGAGGGTGTGATATCATACGTATAGTGGTTTTGATGAAAGGATACAGTGGAGATCGTGTCAGATAGAGTGTGTGTGAGGTCGGATAGAGTGGTTGTGCTGTCATCCACACAGGGCTCCTGATGTCTCATAGTGGTTATAATGTCATGGACATAGTGAGTGTGATGTCACAGATAAATTGCCTGTTATTTCACATGTAGCATAGATGTGATGTCATAAAGTGGATGAGACATCATAGATAGTGGGTGTGAAGTCATGATTACAGTGGATGTGATGTCATACAGTGGACATGGAGTCCTAAGATTGGGTGTGATATCATGAATACACGCGATTTGATGTTTGAAACACTGAGGTGTGATGTCATAAACAGGGGATATAGGGTCAAAGAGAGCATATGATATCCTCCAGGTGCTGGGTGTCATGGACATTGAGTGGGTGTGATATCATCTGTACAGTAGATGGAATGACACTGATACAGTGGAAGCGATGTCAGATATTCTGTGTGTGATGTCCAAGAGAATGGGTAGGGAAAACCCTATAGTGCAGATGATGTCATACATATATTGGATATGATATGCATACATGCAATGTGTGTGATATCATCGAGAGAGTGGTTGTGATGATGCAGTCGAGTGCATGCAATGTCATAAATACTGTGATTTAATGCCATAAATAGTGAATGTGATGTCGAGTCTAGTGCATGTGATGTCATGCATATGCCCAATGTGATGACACAGGTATTGGATGTGCTGTTATTTGTATAGAAGATGTGATGTCATACACAGTTGATGGGACTTCACATATAGTGGGTGTTGTGGCATGAATACAGTGCAAGTGATGTCATAAATACAGTTTTTTCATATGATACTGAGTGGATATGATGTCATAAAGAGCCCATATGACGGCATAGATACATTGGGCACGATGTCATACATAAGGTACTTGTCATCTAACCTATACAGTGGGCTTGATGGCTCAGATTCATGCAGTATCACAAGGACAGAAGACGTGATTTCATGTCGCTTTGATGTGATTTCATATACATTGTGGTTGGTGTCATGAGTACATTGGATGTGATGTTATAAATAAACTGGTGTGACGCCATAAAGAGTGGATGTGGTGGCGTATAGAGTACGTATGACATCATATACATAGAGGGTGTGATGTCATACGTATAGTGGTTTTGATGAAAGGATACAGTGAAGATCATGTCAGACAGAGTGTGTGTGACATCAGATAGAGTGGTTGTGCTGTAATCCGCAGTGCGCTCCGGATGTCACATTAGTAGATATAATGTCATAGACATAGTGAGTGTGATGTCACAGATGAATTGCCTGTGATTTCACATGCAGCGTGGATGTGATGTCAAAAAGTGGACGAGACATCATATAGAGTGGGTGTGACGTCATTACTACAGTGGATGTGATGTCATACCGTGGACATGGAGTCCTAAGAGTGTGTGTGATATCATGATTACACCTGATTTGATGCTTGAAACACTGGGGTGTGATGTCATAAAGTGGGGATATGACGTCATAGAGAGCATATGATGTCATACAGGTACTGGGTGTGATGGGCGTAGAATTGGTGTGATATCACCTGTACAGTGGATGGAATGACACTGATACAGTGGAAGCGATGTCAGATATAGTGTGTGTGATGTCCAAGAGAATGGGTTGGGAAACCCGTATACTGCATATTATGTCATACATATATTGGATATGATATGCATACATGCAATGTGTGTCGTATCATCAAGAGAGTGGTTGTGATGATGCACTCGAGTGGGTGCAATGTCATGAATACTGTGATTTAATGTCATAAATAGTGAATGCGATGTCGAGTCTAGTGCATGTGATGTCATACATATGCCCAGTGTGATGACACAGGTATTGGATGTGCTGTTATTTGTATAGAAGATGTGATGTCATATACAGTTGATGGGACTTCACATAGAGTGGGTGTGATGGCATGAATGCACTGCAAGTGATGTCATAAATGCAGTGGTGTGATATGAGAATGAGTGGATATGATGTCACAAAAGGCACATATGACGGCATAGATACATTGGTCACGATGTGATACATAAGGTGCTTGGTCATCTAACCAATACAGTGGGTTTGAGGGCTCAGATTGATGCAGTATCACAAGTACAGAAGATGTGATTTC
>ML663426.1:502864-516917 GCA_007570785.1 Antilocapra americana | reverse complement strand
TATATATATATATATATATATACACATATATATATATAAAAGCCTTGTTATATGAAACATGATGAATAAAGAAATTAAAAACCCTTTCTTACCAACAAAACATAAGGAAACGAGATTATATTTTCATATGTTGTACTGAGTTGATTTAGTTTATTAATATTTTTAAAGTTTTTTGCATTAGCTATCTCTTTAAAAAGACATTATCAACATAGCCTACTCTCATATTGCATAGTGCTCTCTTAAAATGCAAGCATTTCTTTTTAAGGCATCCTCAAGGATGAACGTGGTTTAATTACAAGGAGAGAAACCAACAGAAATATTTTTGGCACAGAAAGTTTGCACTCTGCCAGAGTATAATTTATTCCTGGAGTCACATACTTAAGAGTATATATATATATATATATATATATATATGTATTCTCCTGTCAGAGCACATTGTTTACTATATCCCCATAAACATGAAGTGAAGAAAGGTTAAATAACACACAAAGCCCATGACTTCTACATTTTGAAGAAAATTTAAGATGAGCATTCATCCATTCATTCATTCGACTAACCTTTTGACTACAAATGCCACAATGGTGGGTTGGATTCCCTAGGAAGCTGGTTCGGAGATAGACATCATTGTGCAGGCTATTTACTAAGGAGTGCCTTTGAGATAAACACCTATTGAAAGGAGAAGAAAGGAAGTAGGAATGGGCTGTGGAAGAGGTCAAGTTATGATGTAGCCCAATGACAGCCTTGTCTAACCCCACAGGGATCTCTGAAGCTATGGTTCCCCTTCAGAGTTGCCATCCTGAAGGATGCCATCACTAAGCCTGTATACTTCTAAATTAATTAATCATTGTGTCTCAACTACCTTGGGAAGGATGTGACCTGGAACAAGGCAGTTCTATGTAGCTGAGGTGATTCCTGAAGGAGCTGACAACTGATGGCTGTTTGTCAACAGTCCTCCCAATAGTAAGGGGAATAAATCCTTCACTGAAGGGGCATCTGGGTGGCACGTCAGCTTGTCCACCATAACTATGCACTATACCAGGGCTTGGAAACATGAAAATAGGCACAACTCTTGCCCTTGGAAAAGTCAAAGTCTGAAGAATAAGTTGTTTTGGAAGCACACAAACAAAAAGTTTTGTGGTTATGGTATTTAAGACGTTGTTACAAGCATTTCATATGTATTATCTCTTTTAATGCCTACCAGGACCCAAGTTGGGTGGTACTGTTAATATCCCCATTTAACAGAACAAGAAAAAGAATCACTGGTAAAATGGCTTGCCCAAGGTCTAATCATAAGTGATGATGGACCACTTTCAGGATTCAAACTTTTTCAGTTGGACTCAAGTCTGATAAGTGGGAAAACAGTAGGGACTGTAGAAACAGACACAGAAAAACGGGATCAACTTTGTTCACAGAACTCTGTTTCAAAAGTAGAATCAGGGCTTCCTTGGTGGTCCAGTGACTAAGAATCTGCCTTCCAATGTGGGGGACACAAGTTTGATCTCTGGTCCAGCAAGATCCTATATGCCGCAGAGCAATTAAGCCCATGTGCCATAACTACTGAGCCCAAGCTCTAGAGCCTGTAAGCTGCAATTACTGAACCTACGCAGCCTAGAGCCCATGCTCTGCAACAAGAGAAGCCCCCACAATGAGAAGCCCACACACTGAAACTAGAGAGTAGCTCCCAATTGCCACAACTAGAGAAAGTTTGCACATAGCAACCAAGACTCAGCACGGGCAAAAATAAATAAATAAATGGAATTTTATATTTATGTAAAAAGAGTAGAATCATTTCTGAAGTGATATGGAGTTGGGATTAATATATATATACACTACTAAATATAAAATAGGTAAACAACAAGAACTTACTGTATAATACAGGGAACTATACTCAGTATCTTATAATAATCTATAAAGGAAAAGAATCTGGAAAAGTACATATGTTATATATTATAAATTATTTATATATACATTTTCTTATATATAGTTATATTGAGTTGGCCAAAAAGCTCATTCACATTTTTCTGTAACATCTTGTTGGTCAACCCAGTATATATATATATAAGACAGAATCACTCTGCTGTACACTTGAAATTAACACAATATTGTAAATTAATTATACTTCAGCTCAAAATTAAAAAATAGAATGAGATGCAGACGATGTTAGTTCTTCATCTGACAAGGCCACGCTCCTCAGCATGGGCTTTTCCAGTGTGCTTTATGACCTAGTCATTCTAGCTCTTCACCTTTATCTCTTATTTATTGCTTATGGCCTGTCTCATCTCTTGCCCCCTCATTCACCCACACTGTCAGGTTGAAAAACTTCAAGTTTCAGTGCCCAAATTCAGTCATGCTCTCTTAAACTTATGAGCCTTTGCACACACAGCTCCTTCTTCCAGGAGTGTTTTACCAGGATGATCTGTAATCATACAACCAACTCCTATATATTCTCGAAGACTTGGTTCAAGTGCTACCACCTCTCAAGCCTTCCTCAAGTTTCCCAGGTAGAGTAAAACACTTCTATTCCTGCCCACTGTAGCTTGTACACAATTTTACAATAGCCCATCATGCTCTTTTATAATTATTCGTATGCATTTCTACTTCTTTCACCTTAAAACAAGGATTATGTTTTGATTATCTTCAGATTTCTAGGTTCTAAGCCATTTCTGGAACAAAGTAGAACATTAATGGGCTTCCCAGGTAGTACTAGTAGTAAAGAATCCACCTACCAATGCAAGAGACAGAAGAGACATGGATTCAATCCCTGGGTTGGGAAGATCCCCAGGAGAAGGGCACAGTAACTCCAGCATTATTGCCTGGAGAATCTCATGGACAAAGGAGCCTGGTGGGATACAGTCTATAGGGTTGCAGAGAGTCAGACACAACTAAAGCACTCTAGCAGAGCACAGCACAGAACATTAATATATTTTTGGAACGAATGGACAAATAAGTCTTTCTGGACTCAACCTCCACTTTATCCCCCACACCCAATCAGCCACCAAGTCTTGTGGCATCTGCCTCTTAAAAAAAATTCTGAATCTCTAATATTCCCTTCATTTCTGCAGGTAGTGCCTAGTTCAATGCTTCATCATTTCAGACCTAGTCTATGTAAGCAGCATCTTAAGTAGTTTTCTTGCCTTTGATCATGCTCCCTCCTCTCTCTGCTCAGGCTATCTTCTGCATGACTAGCAGAGTGATTTGTCTGAAACATAAATGGGATTACACCAATCTCTTAGCTAAATCCTTTCTGTGGATCCCAATGACACATAAGATAAATTTTATATTTTACATTGCTTATATGGTCTGCTAGTTATTTGTCCCCTGCTGATCTCTGAAGCCTCATCTCTCATTATTTCCCTATATTCAGAGCCAGAATGATAACAAGTGGTACTGCCTGGATGGCTACTAATTTGGCACCCCATCAAGTTGATATTCTTTAAATACATACTTCCTCACCCATATTTTAAAGTGAGGATGGAAATATATGAATTTTCTAATAATAAAATTTTTATGTTTCTTTACATTTAAGCTAAAGGATTTATGACATTAATTTATTCCATACAATTTCCAAATTCTGACAACCTCTTGAGAGGCATAGTGAACCATTTAACATATAGCTACTAGATGAAATTTCTTATTCCAAATAAATAGTCCTATTCTTTGCTGCTGAATTTAGATGACTGTCCTCTGACTGGTCTTGGGTTTAGTTGTGCCATCAGCCTGTAGTTGGAACCTGCAACTTGCATGTGTGTGTTGCAAAAACTGTTCAACCATGACAAGTCAGCACCACCAGGAATATTTTTATCTCTACTTGGGGTACTGAATATTTCAGTCTAAGGGGATCTGATTTCTGTTTCGCCAGTTATGTAAAAAACTGTAAATAGAAGCATGAATGAACTGGTGTCATTTGCTATTTAACATTTAACACTTTAGTGTTTTAGCACCCAGAATAGACTGACACCCTGTGCAGTTGCCTGTCTGCCCTCCTCCTAAATCTGATTCTGCCCCTCACCAGCTTGCTTAAGCATACCATATATGAGCAAGGACCCATGACTGCCTAGAAAACTCCTATTCATCTTTTTATTCTCAATATGAGGGCAACCATCTCTATGAAAGCTTCCCAAATTCTCCAGAAGACTTAAGTTTCCATTGTCTGTTATATATATATTGTTATTGGCTTTAGTCGATCACTTATCACACAGTATTCTTACATTTGTCCTTTCTCTTAGGGCAAAATATCTTTATAAAATATGAGTGCAAACAACACACTCATTTTTCTTAAGGTATATTTATTGTAAGTAGATTTTATGAAAAAAGACATGGATATCTGAAATTGGGCTGATACAAGATGACTTTACCCACATCCCAAATAATCTCACATGGGAGAGAAGTATGCATCAAGTTGTAGGGTAGGTTAGACAGGCTAAATTAATTTTATAAATTGAATTCCTTTTTTAAAAAACCACCCATTGCCATCGCTCATGACACTAGTATCAGATTAGTTTGGAAAGTGCCACACTTCACTGTGATAGCAAATGTCACCTATGTATTTAGAAATCGTAAGTGTGTTTACAGAGGAAATGTATGAAAACAACACTTGCATGACTTTTACCCACTCATTGTCACTCATCAGTTTTACAAATAAATGGATAATATGGCTCAGAGCTCCTACAAGCCAGTTCACATTGTTAGTTGTTGACTTAATTCCATTACAGAGGTATCAGATGGCCCTATTTCATACTAAGAGCACTGGCATTTCAATTCCGTCTGGGAAAATATTGCTCTCTACCTTAGAAATACCCAAATATAATTATACATGAACAAAAAGACCTGCCAGTGATCTCACACCAATTTTGGAAACATCAGTGAGTCTTCTTAAACTAATCAGACTTTGTATGTAAAAGTCCTGATTACAAACTCTGGGGAAAAACACACTATTCACTATTACATACGGCTAAGTGATCATTCCTTGATCATTGTTCTACTTTAGATGACCATTTGGTATTTCTTTGCTCATCTTATTGAAGAACCCATCCCACATTGTCTGCATGTGATTATAACAGCAGAGAAGATGGAGACATTAACTTGTTAGTGTAGACCGCTTTTTATATTTCCGTATAGGTATAATTTCAGATGGTTTGCGTTTCTCTCACAACCTCAAAATAAATGTAACCCACACTAACTGTTATTTTATTATAGACAAGTGACATTACAGTTGCATTTGCTATTTAAAGTAAATGTATTAGAATAGAATTTTAATTCAGTCTGGCATAATAGTTAAAAGGATAGACTCTAGAACCTCCCCATGTGGAGCCTATCCCTTACTAGCCACGTGACATGAAGCAAGTCACATATTCTCCCTGTGCCTTAGATTCCTCAACAACAGAATAAAGGTAATGCTAGTCCCTGCCTCACAGAATTTTAGGTGGATTTAATGAACTACCACATATAAAGCACTTAGAATAGTAACTTAAGCATAGTAATGTTATATAACTGGTAGCAGATGTATTAACTGCAAGCCTTCACCATACTTTTTTTTTTTGCCACACCACACCGCATGCAGGAATTCCCTGATCAGGGTTCCAATCCCTGCCCCCTGCAGTGTCTTAACCACTGAACCACCAGGAAGTCTGCCCTCACCAAACCTTTAACATGGCTATGTTCCTTGTGAATCTATAGGCGTCTAACTATTAAGAAATGGACTGGCATCCTACCTATTCAACACTGCACTATAGTTCCTAGCACTGTTAAAAAACAACAACAAAGAAACAAATTGTTCGATTTGGAAAGGAAGAAAATAGGACTAGTATTAATCAAGACAAGTTTACCTACATAGAAAACCAAG
Organism: Antilocapra americana; assembly: GCA_007570785.1. Lineage (NCBI taxonomy): Eukaryota > Metazoa > Chordata > Mammalia > Artiodactyla > Antilocapridae > Antilocapra > Antilocapra americana. Next base: position 511,075 of record ML663426.1, on the reverse strand, counting down.
AGAACAGAATCAAAAAATTTTGGAACTAATAAGGGGGTTCACATACACTGCTGAAAGTGGTATTGATGTAAAAACATTTTATTAATATTTCTACACACTAGCAACAAAGAGTCATAAATGCAAGCAAATGTTTAAGTATTATTTATACTAGCAACAAAAATCTTAGACACCTAGAAATAGTCCAATGAGAGTTGTGCAAGATCATTACATATAAAAGTATAAAAAATTTTAAATGAAAGTAACCTTAAAAGTCTAAATAAATGGAGAACATGAATAAGTGGTCATGAGAAGACTGAAAACAGTAAGGATATTGGAGTTCCCTGGTGGTGCAGTGGATAAGAATCCAGCTGCCAATGCAGAGGACACAGGTTCAATCCTTGGTCCAGGAAGACTCCACATACCATGGGGTAACTAAGATGCTACACCACAACTACTGAAGCCAGCACACCCTAGAGCCTGTGTTCCACAAGAGAAGCTGCTCCAGTGAGAATCACCACAACTAGAGAGTAGTCCCCACTCACCAGAGCTAGAGAAAGGCCACACACAACAACAGAGACCCAGGAAAGCCACAAATAAATAAGCAGGGTAAGGATACCAATTCTTGCCAAATTAACCTGCAAATTCCATGGAATTCCAATTATGAGAGTAAGTTGTAGGTCAAACTCCCAGGGCTCAAATTCCAATGCAGCCACTTACTATATGACCTTGGGCACGTTACTTCACCATTCTGTAGTTCAGTTATATTGTCAGATGAATAGAGATAATGTATGGCCTTCCCTTTTGGGTTTTTGTGAAGAACAAATAAAATAATAAATATATAAAGCACTTAAAATATTCCTGGCACATAGCCAGGTGTTCTAAAGATGTCACATATCATTGTTGATGTTATATTAAGAACTACAGGTCCACAAAGACAAGGGTGGGATGATATGGGAGAAGGGCATTGAAGCATGTTAATTGTCATGTGTCTAATCAATCGCCAGCCCAGGATTGATGCTCAGGACTGGTGCAGCGAGATTTCCCGGGGGGGGAGGGAGGAGGGAGGGGGGTTCCGGAGGGGAAGCATATGTAAATCCATGGTGATATCATGACAATGTATGGCAAAAACAATAAAAAAAATAAAATAAAAAAAAATGAAATAAAAATGCAAATACTGATTTACAGAAAAAAAAGAAATAAAACTGTCCAATGTGCATTTAAAACAATCTTTACTAATAATTGTAAAAGGCAAATTAAAACTGTAAGTTATTTCTCCAGTCATATTGGCAAAAATTAAAATGTGTTGGCAAGAATGTAAGGGAAACAAATGTTTTTGAACACTGTGAGAATGTAAATTGGCACCATTTTATAGGAAAATATGACAGTAATGAACATAACTTACAGTAAGTGTATATACATTTTAAAATTTATCGTGTACATACTTCTTTGGGTTTTTAATTAATTTATTTATAAATTAGTCTTTGTGGCTGCAAGCAGGCTTTCTCTAGTTGCAGAGAACAGGGGCTACTCTTCATCGTGCTGCACAAGCTTCTTGCAGTGGCTTCTCTTGTTGCAGAGCACAGGCTCTACAGCGAGCAGGCTCAGTAGTTGTGGCACAGGGGCTTAGTTGCTCTGCAACAGGTGGAATCTTCTGGGACCAGGTCTCAAACCCAGGTACCCTGCACTGGCAGGCAGATTCTTAACCATTGGACCACCAGGGAAGTTGGTGCATAAGTTTTTGATTGAGCAATTCCATTTATAGCAACTTATCCTACAAAAACCATTATGTAAGTACACTAAGATGGAAGGGTGTTTATTGTCATATTATCTGTAATATAAGAAACTGAAAAAATCCTAAAGATCCATATTATTCAGTTAATGAAAATAAAGTGATGGTGCAAATTAAAACATGGAAAAATGTTCAAGGTAAATTCTCTGGACGAATATACAGAAATCATTCACAGTGGTAAACTTGGAGGGTGTGAATAGAAAGGTTATGTATGTTTATATATTTAGAGTTTTATTTTCTATTTGAAGCATGTCTGAATTTCATAAAAACATCACATGGTGAGAGCATCATTTTTATAGTAAATTATTTTAAGCTTTATTTAATTAACATAGTTCCCACTGTTAAGCATGTTTCTCAGCTTGATATAACTATGTTAAACTGAAGTACTAAAGACTTCTCCAGTTCAGTAAGATAGAATATTTAGATTTTAAATCTATGAAAACTCTGGAATGGTGATTTGTGAATGTTTCAGTTTTACCTTTTCTGGTGCATGCTAAAACTGACTATGTATTTCACCAGAGCCAAATGCCAAAGGTTTCAGTTCTCTGAATGCTTGAACACCTTTTGCTATTTCCCTATATATCCCTCCCCAGGACAATGAAGAATCATACTCTTGGGCTTTCTTTAGTCAGCAAGGATTTTCCCCAGCAGTGGCAACTCTGGGGTGGCTTCAACATTAAAAAGCACCATTCTTGATACCTCAGTGTGGGGGTGTAAGAGGACCCTGTAAGACAAAATGCTCTAATTGCAGAAAGGGAAAATTTATTTTTAGCACTTCTAAAGAGCCTTCCCAAAATGAACTTTCACTTCTCGTCATCTTCCCACGATCAGTTCTGACAGTCGACATGCCTGAGAGAGTGTCTTCTCCAAGTCTTTCATCACAGCCACTCCACTCAGTGGCTCATTTTGTTCTTTCTTTCCCACCCTTCACCATGCAAGACCTATTATTTTGGATGTCTTATCTAAAGTCCCTCCAATGTAATGTGACTACATTTAATATATAAGTCTCAGTGGATATGTGAATTGTCTCACTTTCTTCTTACAAGTTTCCCTTATATGCAACTTTTCCATTCTTCCTCATTCTCACAGTGTCCACGTAGTTCTTCTCAGTTCTCTGTTTCTAGCCTGGAATCACTGCCTTCATTCTCTCAAGGCTTTTGTGAATTAAACTTGCCCTACTAAGTATCCTACTCTTGTTTTAAATCTAGGGGGTTATGTTCAAATCAGAAAGTATATTACCTAGGCTTAGGTTTTTACAGTGCAGGTGGTGAGGCGGCAAATATTCACATGCTGAAATTTGTTCTTGGGTGTTTGCATTCAGGAACTACTATTTAAAACTGATGTGCTCACCCAGAGCAAGGAAGCACTGTTCAACTTCATACTGAAGGTTCAATCCAGCACAATACGAGGGGGAAAAGGCCTCCAGGTCAGAAAGAGAGGGGTAAAAGTTATTCAGACTCCAAGATAGTGGATATAGAACACTGTGGCAATCTTTTTTTAAAAAAAGGCTCGAAAAACCAGTGTTTGAATATAGTAATGTTGCAGTATACAAAGAATATATACAAAAATAAATTTCATTTTTATGTACTGACAATGAATAATTACAAACTTAAATGAAAAATAGTGATTTTAAAGTAGATATCAGAAAATATGAAATACATAGGGATAAATCTGACAAAAGGCATAGAAAACTATATACCAAAAAATAATATCATTGTGGATATAAACTAATGAAGATCTAAATAAATGATAATGGAGGTAAAACAACTTATCTTTAGAGAAAGAGGTTTCAGTAGATTGAACTTTGATCCCACAAAAGATGTGTCAGTCCTGACACCCAGTAGCTGTGAATGTGACTTTATTTGGAAAAAATGTTTTTTTGCAAATGTAGTTAAGTGAAAAATCTCAAGAAGAGATCATCCTGGGTTATCTGGATGGGCCCTAAACCAAATGACAAATGTTATAAAAATAAGAAAAGATACAGAATACACAAAGGACATAACTAAAAGAAAAGGTCATGAGAAAATAGAGGCAGAGATTGGAGTCATGCAGCCCCAAGACAAAGGTTAGAGCCACCAGAAGACAAAAAAAGCAAGGAAGCATTCTGCCCCAGATGATTGGGGAAAAGAGCAGTCCTGCCAATACCTTGATTTCAGACTTCTGGCCTCTAGAACAGTGAAAAAATAAATTTGTTCTAAGGCACCTAGTGGGTGGTAATTTGGCAGCTCTAGGAAATTAATATACAGATACAAGAATTGCAGTTGACATCTCATCAGAACCTATGCAGAAAAGGATGTGAAGTGCAATATTTATTAATTTTTTTGATATTTTATTTATTTTCTTTACATTATCGTGTTGGTTTTGCCATACATTGACATGAATCCACCATGGGTATACATGGGTTCTCCTTCCATAACCCCCCTCCAACATCCCTCCCGATTCCATCCCTCTGGGTCATCCCGGTGCACCAGCCCTGAGCACCCTGTATCAAGCATCAAACCTGGGCTGGCGATTGATTTCACATATGATAATTAACATGTTTCAATGCTATTCTCCCATATCATCCCACCCTTGCCCTCTCCCATAGAGTCCAAAAGACTGTTCTATACATTTGCGTCTCTTTTGCTGTCTTGCACACAGGGTTATCGTTAACCATCTTTCTAAATTCCATATATATGCATTAGTATACTGTATTGTTTTTCCTTCTGACTTACTTCACTCTGTATAATAGGCTCCAGTTTCGTCCACCTCAGTAGAACTGATTCAAATGTATTCTTTTTAATGGCTGAGTAATATTCCATTGTGTATATGTACCACAGCTTTCTTATCCATTCGTCTGTTGATGGACATCTAGGTTGCTTCCATGTCCTGGCTATTGTAAACAATGCAGCGGTGAACATTGGGGTACATGTGTCTCTTTAAATTCTGGTTTCCTCGTTGTGTATGCCCAGCAATGGCATTGCTGGGTCATATGGCAGTTCTATTTCCAGTGTTTTAAGGAATCTCCACACTGTTCTCCATAGGGCTGTACTAGTTTGCATTCCCACCAACAGTGTAAGAGGGTTCCCTTTTCTCCACATCCTCTCCAGCATGTATTGCTTGTAGACTTTTTGATGGCAGCCATTCTGACTGGTGTAAAGTGGTACCTCATTGTGGTTTTGATTTGCATTTCTCTGATAATGCGTGATGTTGAGCATCTTTTCATGTGTTTGTTAGCCATTTTTATGTCTTCTTTGGAGAAATGTCTGTTTAGTTCTGTGGCCCATTTTTTGATTGTGTCATTTATTTTTCTGTAATTGAGCTGCAAGTAGTTGCTTGTATATTTTTGAGATTAATTGTTTGTCCATTGTTTCGTTTGCTATTATTATTTTCTCCCATTCTGAAGGCTGCCTTTTCACCTTGCTTTTAGTTTCCTTTGATGTGCAGAAACTTTTAATTTTAATTAGGTCCCATTTGTTTATTTTTGCTTTTATTTCCAATATTCTGGGAGGTGGGTCATAGAGGATCCTGCTTTGGTTTATGTTGGAGAGTGTTTTGCCTGTGTTTTCCTCTAGGAGTTTTATAGTTTCTGGTCTTATGTTTAGATCTTTGATCCATTTTGAGTTTATTTTAGTGTGTGGTGTTAGAAAGTGTTCTAGTTTCATTCTTTTACAAGTGGCTGTCCAGTTTTCCCAGCACCACTTGTTAAAGAGATTGTCCTTTCTCCATTGTATATTCTTGCCTCCTTTGCCAAAGATAAGGTGTCTGTAGGTGCGTGGATTTATCTGTGGGTTTTCTGTTTTGTTCCATTGATCTATATTTCTGCCTTTGTGCCAGTACCATACTGTCTTGATGACTGTGGCTTTGTAGTATAGCCTAAAGTCAGGCAGGTTGATTCCTCCAATTCCATTCTTCTTTGTCAACATTGCTTTGGCTACTTGAGGTTTTTTGTATTTCCATACAAATTGTAAAATTATTTGTTCTAATTCTCTGAAAAAGACCTCTGGTAGCTTGATAGGAATTGCACTGAATCTATAGATTGCTCTGGGTAGTATACTCATTTTCACTATGTTGATTCTTCCAATCCATGAACCTGGTATATTTCTCCATAAATTTGTGTCATCTTTGATTTCTTTCATCAGTGTTTTATAGTTTTCTATATATAAGTCTTTTTTTTCCTTAGGTAGATATACTCCTAAGTATTTTATTCTTTTTGTTTCGATGGTGAATGGGATTGTTTCCTTAATTTCCCTTCTGTTTTCTCATTGTTAGTGTATAGGAATGCAAGGGATTTCTGTGTGTTGATTTTATATCCTGCAACTTTACATATTCACTGATTAGCTCTAGTAATTTTCTGGTAGAGTCTTTAAGGTTTTCTATGTAGAGGATCATGTCATCTGCAAACAGTGAGAGTTATACTTCTTCTTTTCCTAGTTACTTTTTATCACTGTCAAAGTAATCATTTCTAATTTCACTGCCTGGTTCACAGTTCATATCATAAAATCTTCCTTAAAAGGAATAGTATAACATGAATTCCTCCCTCTCTGAGCAGTTATGAAATTAAATAATCAACATATTGCTTTGCCTTATGTCAATTTACCTTCCTAGATTTAAGCCATTGAATCTCAGTGTTTGATACTATTTTAAAGTTTATCAAGTCCTACATCCTTTTCTGTGCAGGAATCCCTCTTTGAGATTCTTGACATGTGGTTTTTGCATTTTCACTCAAATGTTTGCAGTGACTAGGAGGCAAAAAAAAGTGTTAGTTGCTGAACCATGTCCGACTCTCTGTGACTCAACTCCATGGAATGTCCTCTGTCCATGAGATTTTCCAGGCAAGAATACTGGGGTAGGTTGCCATTCTCTTCTCCAGGGGATCTTCCCAACCCAGGGATCGAACCTGGGTCTCCCATACTGCAGGTGGATTCTTTACTATCTGAACCACCAGGGAAGCCCAAAGAGAAAGTCTGTTTCCACCTGGTTTCAAACCGGGAACCTTTCACATGTGAGGCAAACGTGATAACTGCTACACTACAGATATGGGGAAAGGTCACCAATTCCAATGTTAGGGAGCTGTGGTAGGTCCTAAATCTGTCCTCTAAAGATTATAGGTCTATCCTTGTTGTCACAAATAATGGCAAGATTTTGTTCTTTTTATGGCTGAATAACATTTCATTGTATATATATCACAACTTCATTATCCATTCATCCATTGCTACACACTTAGGTTATTTACATATCTTGGCATTTGTAAATAACCTGCAATGAACATTGGGTGGCATATATGTTTTCAAATTAGTATTTTCTTTTCTTCAGATTTAAAACTTTCTACGTATTGTGTGATTGCTGGATCAGATGGTAGTTCTATTTTTGGGTTTTTAAGGAACCACCATACTGTTTTTTACAGTAGCTGCACTAATTTACATTCCCACCAATAGCGCATGATTTTGTTTTCTCCATATCCTTACCAACACTTGTTATTTTTTGTTTTCTTTTTTTAAATAATAGCTATTCTAACCAGTTTGAGGTGATACCTCATTGTAATTTTGATTTGCATTTCTCTAATAAATAGTTGTGTTGAACAGTTTTTCACATACCTATTAGCTATCTGTGTCTATTCAGATTATTTTTTAAAAATATTTTTTCTTCTAACTCCCCCACAGTACATCTTATAGAACTCCTTCCCACTTTTTGCACCACTTTTGTTTTACAGAGATAAAAATAGTTTAAACATTATTTTTTTAGACCATATGAGTGAAAAAATGTTTTCCTTTATGATGTTTGTTTGTTTATCACTAATATATTAGGAAGAATGATTTACTGTTAATAGTGGGGATGGAGTGCAAGAACACATTATGATTATCTGTACTGGTTTCAATCTTGATATGATCTTGCCCAGTATCAGGGTCTTTTCCAGTGAGTCAGCTCTTCACATCAGGTGGCCAAAGTATTGGAGTTTCAGCTTCAACATCAGTCCTTCCAATGAATATTCAGGACTGATTTCCTTTGGGATTGAATGGTTTGCTCTCCTTGCTGTCCAAGGTACCCTTAAGAGTCTTCTCCAACACCTCAGTTCAAAAGCATCAATTCTTCTGTGCTCAGCTTTCTTTATGGTCCAACTCTTACATCCATACATGACTACTGGAAAAACCATAGCTTTGACTAGACGGACCTTTGTTGGCAAAGTAATGTCTCTGCTTTTTAATATGCCATCTAGGTTGGCCATAGCTTATCTTCTAAGGAGTAAGCGTCCTTTAATTTCATGGCTGCAGTCACCATCTGCAGTGATTTTGGAGTCCAAGAAAATAAAGGCTGCCACTGTTTCCATTGTTTCCCCATCTATTTGCCATGAAGTGATGGGACTAGGTGCCATGATCTTCATTTTTTGAATGTTAAGTTTTAAACCAGCTTTTTTATTCTCCTCTTTCACTTTCATCAAGAGGCTCTCTAGTTCTTCTTTGCTT
>ML663426.1:439065-502764 GCA_007570785.1 Antilocapra americana | reverse complement strand
TTGAATGTGGAGTTTTAAGCCAGCTTTTTCACTTTCATCAAAAGGGTCTTTAGTTCGTCTTTGCTTTCTGCTGTAAGGGTGGTGTCATTTGCATATTTGAGGTTACTGATATTTCTCCCAGCAGTCTTGATTCCAGCTTTTTCTTCATCTAGCACAGCATTTCTCATGACATACTCTGCATATAAGTTAAATAAGCAGGGTGACAATATACAGCCTTGATGTACTCCTTTCCCAATTTGGAACCAGTCCATTGTTCCATGTCCAGTTCTAACTATTGCTTCTTGACCTGCATACAGATTTCTCAGGAGGCAGGTAAAGTGGCCCGGTATTCCCATCTCTTTTAGAATTTCCCAGTTTGTTGTGATCCATCCAATCAAAGGCTTTGGTGTAGTCAGTAAAGCATAAGTAGATGTTTTTCTGGAACTCTTGCTTTTTCTATGATCCAGTGGATGTTGGCCATTTGATCTCTGGTTCCTCTGCCTTTTCTAAATCCAGCTTGAACATCTGGAGGTTCTTGACTCACATACTGTTGAAGCCTAGCTAGGAAAATTTTCTGCATTATTTTGCTAGTGTGTGAGATGAGTGCAATTGTGGGGTAATGTGAACATTCTTTGGCATTGCCTTTCTTTGGGATTGGAGTGAAAATTGACCTTTTCATCCTGTAGCCACTGCTGAGTTTTTAAAATTTGCTGGCATATTGAGTGTAGCACTTTCACAGCATCATCTTTTAGGATTCATAATAGGTCAGCTGGAATTCTATCACCTCCACTAGCATTGTTTGTAGTAATACTTCCTTGACCCACTTGACTTCACACTCCAGGATGTCTGGCTCTAGGTGAGTTATCACACCATCATGATTATCTGGGTCATGAAGATCTTTTTTGTACAATTCTTCTGTGTATCCTTGCCATCTCTTCTTAATATCTTCTGCTTCTTTTAGGTTCATATTGTTTTTGTCCTTTACTGTGCTCATCTTTGCCTGAAATGTTCCCTTGGTATCTAGTTTTCTTGAAGAGATCTCTAGTCTTTTCCATTCTGTTGTCTTCCACTATTGCTTTGCATTGATCACTGAAGAAGGCTTTCTTATCTCTCTGTGTTATTCTTCGGAACTCTGCATTCAAATGGGTATATCTTTCCTTTTCTCCTTTGCCTTTTGCTTCTCTTCTATTCTCAGCTATTTGTAAGGCCTCCTCAGACAACCATTTTGCCGTTTTGCATTTCTTTTTCTTCAGAATGGTTTTAATTACTGCCTCCTATACAATGTCACGAACCTCTGTCCATAGTTCTTCAGGCACTCTATCAGATCTAATCCCTTTAATCTATTTGTCACTTCCAGTGTATAATCATAAAGGATTTGATTTTTGTCATACCTGAATGGTCTAGTGATTTTCCCTACTTTCTTCAATTTAAGTCTGAATTTTGCAATAAAGAGTTCATGATCTGAACCACAGTCAGCTCCTGGTCTTGTCTTTGTTGACTGTATAGAGTTTCTGCATCTTTGGCTGCAAAGAATATAATCAATCTGATTTCGTTTATAGAAAGTCTTGTAGGTCTATGACAAGACCTTCTAGAATTAACATAAAAAAAGATGTTATTTTCATCATAGGGGACTGGAATGCAAAAGTAGGACATCAAGAGATCTGGAGTAACAGGCAAGTTTGGCCTTGGAGTACAAAATGAAGCAGGGCAAAGGCTGACAGTTTTGCCAAGAGAACGCACTGGTGATATTAAACACAGTCTTCCAACAACACAAGAGAGGACTCTACACATGGACATCACCAAATGGTCAGTGTATTCAGAGAAACTGATGAAAGACCCAAGGCCAAGCACGAACCATGTGAGGACATTCTCTAGCCACATAAACATTGCTCCATTCATATTTGTGTATATTTTCACCAAGTATGATGCCTCTTAACTATTTATCATCTTTAGTGCATGTATTTCCCTCTTGTTTCTAAAACTATAGTTAAACTCTTTGCCTAATTTAATGAGTATCAGTATTAGTTACTATGGTTGCTCTCACAAATTGCTATAAATTTAGAGGCTTAAAGCAACAAGAATTTATTATCTTAAAATTCTGAAAAGCAGACGTCTGAAGTGGGCGTGACTCAGCTAAAAAGGTATTGGCAGGGCTGTGTTCCTTTTAGAGACTCCAGGGGAGACTGTATCTCCTTGCCTTCTCCAGGTTTCAGAGAAGACTGGCATCCCTTTCCACAAAGTCCCTTCTTCAGCCTTCAGAGCATCATTCCAACCTCTGCCTCCACCATCACAGCCTCCCTTTCTCTGACCCTAATTGTACTACCTTCCTTTTATAAGACCGATTACCTTGAGCCCACTTGGATATTTCACCTTAATCTCTCCATTGCATTTGTTTAATTGAATCATATCTGAAAAGTCCCTTTTGCCTGTAAATGAACATATTCCCAGATTCTAGAGTTTGGAATGTAAACATATTTGATTCTACCTACCAGGTTTTTTCCCCCTGATTTTCAAACATATTGGTTCAACAGCATTCCCTTGATTTACCAGCCTAGTTAGGCTTTCAAGGCTCATCAACTGAATCCATTAATTTAACTGCAGTGCATTGAATGAATTGAGGAGAAAGTACCACAATAAACTGGACATGCCAGTTATCCTGCATGTGTCTGGATAACAAAAATGACTTTCAAGAGTCATAGCTTTTATTAAACACAAGCCTTGCTTTACTGCTTTCCACACTCTGCCTGTTTGGGAGCAATGTTTGAGACATTTTGCAGACTCAATATGCATTGAGTAATGGTTCTTTCCACATCTTTCCACCAAGATACTCTTTTAATGATATGTGTTATTGATTTGCTTTTTCCCCATAGTAAAATCACAATAATAATTTGTAGTGGTAAATAAAACAAAGAGATGCTTAAATATTCACTTGAACTATATTATGATCAGTTCTTTCAGAGACACAGGATAATAGAGACAATATCAATAATATCATAGACACTAAGCAGTTCTCCCCACATTGAAATGTGAAGGCATGCTCAAATGGTAGCATTTTTTCATAATCCATACCATACTGGGTCTTCAAAGGTTGGTTTCTCACTACCCAACTAAAGTTGATTTTCAATTTACAAAATCACTTGGGGACTAAACCACTTTTGGGACTTCTCTGGAGGTCCAGTGGTTAAGACTCCACTCTTCCACTGCAGGGGATGTGGGTTTGAGATCTAAGATCCCACATGCTGCAAGGTGGGCCCAAAAATTAGAAAACAAAACACAAAAACTAAATCAGTTTTAAAGGCATTCAGACTGCTTAGAAAGTTCCATTATTATCTGTGACAATTACTAGCCGTAAATGTAAAAAGTATACAAAATCCCAGCATACATTCTGGGCCAGTTGACACCAATGAGAGTGTTCAGACATTTATTTCCTCAGTGTGAAATTCCAAAGGAATGTTATGAAGGCCTGTGGACTAAAATCCAACTCCTAGATTTGTGGCATCTGCCAATTTAATAAATGTGCCTCTGTGTATTCCTTGAACAAGCTGCCATATTAGAACCAAAGAAGGAGACCAAAGCAGGAAGTTTCCTCTAGGGCATTCTTAAGCTTTGTTTGGACACTTCCCTAATACTACTTTGGGGTTTTCTAAGTTACCTCTGCCCTCCCACTTCTCTCTCTGCTCTCCACCTCCATGCTAACTGCTTTGCTGATCATGCTGTTTGCTTGTGTTTTCATGTATATCTCGTTGGACTATTTTGGTATAAGGGAGTCACTGAGTATCTCTCTTTCAGCTTCAGTTTTACTCTGTGTCACTAAGTCCAAAGGACAGAAAGCCCCTTTTACAGGCCATGGACTATGAATGCTTCTGAGATATCTTTTCTGTAGTCTATAGCAACTGGGGATTTGCATTACTTTGCCTTTTGCCTATATGTTAAGACAAATAATTTACTCACTTTTAAAATGAAATAGTATATATTGATATTTCATTGTTTCTTTGTTTTTCTTTGTTTCCATTTGTCTCTCTAAGCTGTGAGCTGAGAGGTTTGAGAGCCAGACTTTGAAATGAGTCAGCTGTTTAGAGCTCAGACACTGAAAGAGGTTTCCGTAGCAACAGGAGATGTGTGGGAAAGCCTTATGCACATTATAGCTTAGGATGCAGGATTTACTGGCTGAATCGCAAAGCTTCCCCTCCGTCCAGGAGGTGTTTTCTTAGTACAGGGATACTTGATCTATGTTAGTTTTAGAGAACATTCAATTTCTTCTTAGGGTGAACTTTGCATTTTGTGGAAATAAATTAAATACTGATATTAAATACATACTGTTTCAAAAAATCACAAAATCAATAAAGCAGTATTAACTAAAGGAACTAAGCTTTAGTCAATGGTAAATAGCAAAAGTATCTTATTGATCTCATCACATATTCACTGCTACAATGAATTCAATCTGGCAGATGTCTCGCCTGCATTCCCGTCTATAAAGTGGTCATTAAATAAATATATAGAAAACATCTGATGCCTAGCAAGTTTCCTAGAAGAGATTTCATATTTCAGACAGCCAATCCTTATTTGACTTATGGCCAGCTAACTTGATTGATTAGAAACTGACTAAGCAAATCAAGTCTTCTGGTCTGATTCAATAGCCACTTAATCCTAGGTCATTGCATTGTGATGCAGGCATCGGGCAGATATGAAGGAATCCGTGTATTTCCACATCCACCATTAGAGAAGCAACTCCAAGGACATTTCCTAGGAAATTCATTCCACATATACTGCCTGGAGTTTTGAAAACGAATTACAAAAGGACTTGTGATCTAAGAAATGTTGCAGTTGGACCATGAGGATAACTAGAATCAAGTTCAGCCATATGAAAAATTTTACAAAATACTATATCTCAACCTAGAGCTAAACATGGTAAATTGCTAGGTCAGGGTTCTCCTCCCATAATCTTTAGGGCTATTGTGGCTTATTAATAACCAGCTTTTCTCTTTATTTCTGTTGATGGCCTCCACACTCTTGTTACCATTCTGCTGAAAGTAAGCCTTATCTCTCCAATAGAATCATTTTGATTTCTAAAATAACCTCTGAATTTCAGCTAAAAACTAGCTCAAATTAGTGATCGTGATAATTCAAATATTAGTGGTCTTTTAAAAGTGGCTATTTCCAAAAGCTATGTGGGAATCCATACAAACTACCAGCAAAGCTTTGTAACTTCAAAATATTCTATGATTGTAGATTTGGATCCATATTTATAGAAAGTCAGAGCAAGAATTGCTTTAGTGATGAAGTAGTCCAACTTCCTCACTTTATGGATAACAAGGCTTTTGATGACAGAAGAGCTTTTGCCCTTCAGTTACATTAAATTAAGTGAGATTTGGGGCTTCCCAGGTGGGACTAAGTGGTAAAGAACCCACGTGCCAATGCAGGAGCTACTTGGGTCAGGAAGATCCCCTGAAGGAGGAAATGACAACCCACTCCAGTATACTTGCCTGGGAAATCCCATGGACAGAGGAGCCTAGCAGGCTGCAGTACATAGCATCACAAAGAGCTAGACATGACTGAAGTGACTATGCATGCACACAAGTGAGATTTGAAGATGGTTTCATTTGAAATACATTTTCAATTCCCTGCTCTTATATATTTGAATGTCAAATTACATTTGGTTTACATATCTGTATTTCTTTAAAAGAACTTACATATCTGTAAGGTATTTAATGGAATTGGAAATAAAACTTAATCATCTGTCTAGGTTCTATGACTTTTCATTGACAACTAAAATGATCTTCCCTCTTTCTTGAGGATAAATGTTGAAAATGTCTAGTATCAGTCAGACTTCTCTGTAATGGTCATAAATACTGAATATGTAAGTGGCATACTAACTCTTATTCTGCATGAATATAACAGTATTAAAGCTATAGCTATAGCCTCAACAAGCTATGTCATTCAAGACAAACAGCATCTTATGGTTCAAATGAAAGAATTTTCATATTAGTTGTCTTTTATCAGGTAGGCTCTAAATAGAAAGCATGCCTATAAAACAACTTTTCAAATAGGTACTAATTTGACTATTGGACCTGCTTTCCATATTGGAAGCACTGAAATAGTTAAATTAACCCAAATCTTAATTATCAGTCTGTTGAGTAATTAATGTTTTAACAAGTATATGTGACACATGGTTTGAGGTTAGTAACACTTATCAAGTTAGTGAATGGGGAATGAACATCCTCAGTTGGTTTTGACCAGTCTCTCCCATGAACCCCTCATCCTCTATCCCATCCTCCTGAGTTGGGAGTACTAAAGAATGCATCACATATACATTTCCAGTGTGATCTTTTTCTTTGAATCTCAAGGCTAATAACTCTGCCCAGATACTAGACATGTCTTCCTGTACCGTGAGCTCTTCTCTCCCAAACCAAGTGATCACCCTTTTCCATAGTCCCCTCTTTCAATCACATTCAGTTTTATTCCAAATAACTTTGTCCCTGGTAGTAACACTTTTATTCTCTTAACTGATTCAGGCTTAAAACCTTCAATCATCTTTGGCAGTTTCTACTCACAGAACTCTCATTTCAATTAGTCATAGACCCTAAGTCATTTTCTTTCAAAATGACTGTCATTTTCATCCAAATGTGTGCATTTCATCCAAACGTGCCCTTCTCTATGCGTGTGTGCATGCTAAGCTGCTTCAGTCATGTCTGACTCTTTGTGACCTTATGGACCATAGCCCACCAGGCTGCTCTGTCCATGGGATTCCCCTGGCAGGAATACTGGAGTGTGTTGCCATGCTTTCCTCCAGGGGATCTTCTTGACCCAGGGAAAGAACCTTAAATGTCTCTTAAGTCTCCTGCATTGCCAGGCATGCTCTTTACCACTAGTGCCACCTGAGAAGCCCCTTCCCTTCTCTATGCCCATTTCCAGAGATTTATCTGCTCACTCTTGGGTTATGGCAACAGCCTCCTAGCCCAGCCCTCACTTTAGGAGTTCTCTCTCACCCCAAATGACCTCTGTTCTCCCTCTCTGCTGTCTGCTACAGTGTTTCCAATTTGTGTCTCTCAGTTTAGCACTGAATTCCATAATTTTGCACTGGTTTTCATTGCTGTGTGGAAAGCTTATTTCCCCAATGTACTATAAACCCCTTAAAGGCAAGCATATCTTAAACTCCTCTGTATCTCTTACAGCCCTGAGCAGAGTGGCCACTCCCTCTCTCTTAAAATAAGAGAAGCTCATGAGTAAAAAATAAATAGAAGACAGAATAATAGGAAGCAGGCAAGGAGAAAATAATCAGAGGAAATGAAAGGGGGGGTTCCTGTGCAAAGATACCCTTACAAAGCGAGATCTCCCTATCCTATTCCACTCTACTTCTGTTAGACTCACCCTGGTGGAGCAGTTACTAGGTTTCTATTCTCTTTACCTAGTTGTCATTATTTTGGTTGGTTTGAATAATTTGAAAGGGAGGAAGCAACGGCAGGGGTGAACTCTCAGGCTTAGCGTCAAAATAGAAGCCATGGCAGCGCTGGTATCTTGGCTGCAATACTGAATTTTGAGATGGTTTGGAAAGACAATGGGAAATGAAGAGTCTTTGCTAAAGAAACAATAAAGCCTCTCATTTCTTTTGCAGGAACTACCATCAAAAGCTGTTTAGCATTGCACATGTCTAGCTTCCCACAAACTTCCACAGAAAATCTCACATCATCATGCCTTAGGTTTGTGATACTGTTCACCAGAAGAGGATTAGATATATTTCAACCACACATAGTCCCCAAATCACAGAGACTAAAGACACAAACATTTCTCACTAATGCAAAGTCAACTGGGGAGCATTTGGGAGGTGGGGTTTTCCACCATTTAGTCACTCAGAGACTGAGGCTCCTTCTGTCCTTAGAACATATATTCTCCATGGTTACTAAAGAAGAGGAATAGAGAGCTTGGAGATGACCTATGAACTCTTAATGCTTTGACTTAGCAGTTACATGTCACACCCACTCAGTCCATTAGCAGAATTTTCACATTGTTCCAACATAACTAAAAGGATACTGAGCTGCTTATGGGATCACATGGAAAGCTGGGAAAGGACTGGTGTCTTCCACAAGCACCTCTATGTTATCCGAGGAGTTTTGCATCAATTTATCACTTGATTCCCATAACAATTCTGTGAGGTGTCTGGGACAGATAGCAACTCCTTTGTCAAGAAGTAGCAACCAAGGCCCAGAGTGCAAAAGCGACTTTTCTAGGTTACACATTTAACTAGCGGCAGAGGTAGAATTAGAAACCAGGGGGCCTCTCTTCACTACTGAGCTCTTTGTGCTTTAAAATATTTCCTGCTGGAAAGAAAAAAAAATCAATGGCTAAATGCAAGCCAAGAAGATAAAGATGGTTGACTCACTTCATACTCAGTCACTTTCAGCCACATTCAGATTCAATGAAAATCTTCAGATTGTAATCATGCTAAATAAAATTATCTAGAAAGTTTTTAAAGAAATTATCAGATATTTGACTATTTTTAACTAGACCCATGGACTTTTTTCACTGGCAAAAAAGAAAAAGAGAAATCTCTATTGACCTGTAAGTAGTTACCACCACAAAGTGGATTGAAAGAAATAGTAGAGAAATCTTGCTTAGCAGGCAACAGAGATGCTGAAAGGAAATTCAATCAAAGAAAGCTTATTATTAAATATGTAGTCTGTTGGTCATGTGACATTACACACATACCCATGAATATATTATGCCATACGGATAATTGGTCAACTACACTTCAGAATAATGGATGTGTCTCATTCATTACTAGGCTTCTCCTTATACTCACCTCTTCTGCACTAATATACCTCTGATTTAATACCTGTCACATTGTGTTGCAAATGCTGATGTGCTTGTTCTTCCCTTTTCTGCAGTCTTTGAAGACAAAGATCATGTGCTATTGGTTGTTACAGACACAACTCATAGTGGAGTGGTCCTTCCTCTCTTGTTCCCCCTTCGATGGCTCCATTGGCTTTAGTTGATCACTTTTATATTCCTCAGTGCTCTGTCCTAGGTCCAATACTCTTCACAATCTATACTAACCTCTTGGGAGGTTTCATTTACTCCCATGGATTTAAGTACAGTCAATACTGTGGTGATGCCTAATCTCTGACTCCGATTGAACTTTAGACCGACCTGTCATTCTCTAAGGACCTGTCCATTGGTCCTGAAACTCAATACATTGCCAGCTGACCAGATTCTCTCCCTTACCACCCCCAAACTGTTACTGTTCTTATGTTTCTTGACTCTTTGAATGGCACCATTATCCAACTGATGACACAAGCCAGATATTTGGTAGTCATTCTCCTCCTCTCTATTCATTTTCCACCACAATCAATCAATCATCAAATCCTGACCTATTTCCTAAAACATTGCTTAAATCTGTAAAATTTTTCCCCATCTTCATATCTACTACATTAATCACAACAGTAATACCTCCATTCTTTCTTCATCTACCCCATTTTCTATACATCAAAGAGAGTGATCTTTCTAAAATACCAGTATGATCTTGTCAGTGCCATACATAGAAGTAATCAATTTGTTGTTACCAGGTGTTTTGAGTACACAAAGATAAAAATCTAGATGAGCATGGTGTTATGAATTGAATGCTTGTGCCCCACCCCCAAGTTCATATGTTGAAACACCAATCCCAGTATGATGTTTATTAGATGGAGTCTTTGGAAAGTAATTGGGGTTGCACTAGGTTTAGATGCAGTCATGAGAATGGAGCTCTCATAAAGGGAATTAGTGCCCATATAAGAAGAGGCCAGAGATCTAGCTAGCTCTCTTTCCAACACTGTGAAGATACAAGGGGAATTCAGCAATCTATAGCCTGAAAGAGAGTCCTCATCAGAACTTGAACATACTGACAGAATGACATGGAACTTTCAGTATCCAGAAAAGTGAACTGAAAGTGTTAGTTGCTCAGTCATGTCCAACTCTGTGACCTCATGGACTACAGCTCACCAGGCTCCTCTGCCCATGGAGTTCTCCAAGCTAGAATACTGGACTGAGTTGCCATTTCCTCCTCCAGGGGATCTTCTTGACTCAGGGATAGAACCTGGATCTCCTGCATTGCCCGCAGATTCTACACTACATGAGCCACCAGGAAAGCCAGTCTCCAGAAATGTGAGAAATAAATTTCTGTTGTGTTTATAAACTACTCAGTCTATGGTACTTTGTTTATAGAAGACTGAACTAATATGAAGGCTGAAAGAAAAGATAGTCTAAAATCAGCTAGGATTTTTAGAAGCAAAGAGCAAAAACTAACTGGCTAACTTAAGGGGAGAAGTTTATTGAAAGGATATTGGGTCGTTCACAGAATTAACAGGATATGTGGCAAAGTAGGATTAAAAACATAAAAACATATGGAGGCTAAACAACACGCTTCTGAATAACCAACAAATTACAGAAGAAATACAAAAAATCTAAATATGCATAGCAACAAATAAAAATGAAAACTCAACAACCCAAAACCTATGAGACACTCTAAAAGCAGTGCTAAGGGGAAGGTTCATAGCAATACAAGCTTACCTCAAGAAACAAGAGAAAAATCAAATAAATTATCTACCTCTACACCTAAAGCAACTAGAAAAAGAATAAATGAAGAACCCCACGGTTAGCAGAAGGAAAAAAATCATAAAAATTAGGGCAGAAATAAATGAAAAAGAAACAAAGGAGACTATAGCAAACATCAACAAAACTAAAAGCTGGTTCTTTGAGAAGATAAGTAAAATAGACAAACCATTAGCCAGACTCATCAAGAAACAAAGGGAGAAGAATCAAATCAACAAAATTAGAAATGAAATTGGAGAAATCACAACAGACAACACAGAAATACAAAGGATCATAAGAGATTACTATCAGTAAGTTATATGCCAAAAAAATGGACAACTTGGAAGAAATGGGCAAATTCTTAGAAAAGTATAACTTTCCAAAACTGAACCAGGAAGAAATAGAAAATCTTAACAGACCCATCACAAGCACGGAAATCGAAACTGTAATCAGACATCTTCCAGCAAACAAAAGCCCAGGACAAGATGGCTTCATAGCTGAATTCTACCAAAAATTTAGAGAAGAGCTAACAACTATCCTACTCAAATTCTTCCAAAAATTTGCACAGGAAGGTAAACTTCCAAACTCATTCTACGAGGCCACCATCACCCTTATAGCAAAAGCAGACAAAGATGCCAAAAAAGAAAACTACAGGCCAATATCACTGATGAACATAAATATAAAAATCCTTAACAAAATTCTAGCAAACAGAATCCAGCAACATATTAAAAAGATCACACAAAAATCAATCAATCAATTAATTAATTAAAAAATAAACAAAAAGTTCATACATCATGACCAAGTGGGCTTTATCCCATGGATGCAAGGATTCTTCAATATTCACAGATCAAACAAAGTGATACACAAAATTAACAAATTGAAAGATAAAAATCATATGATTATCTCAATAGATGCAGAGAAAGCCTTTGACAAAATTCAACACCAATTTATGATAAAAATCCTCCAGAAAGCAGGCATAGAAGGAACATACCTCAACATAATAAAAGCCATATATGATAAACCCACAGCAAACATTATCCTCAATGGTGAAAAATTGGAAGCATTTTCCCTAAAGTAAGGAACAAGTCAAGGGTGCCCACTCTCACCACTACTATTCAACATAGTTGTTGAAGTTTTAGCCACAGCAGTCAGAAAAGAAAAAGAAAAAAAAGGAATTCAGATTGGAAAAGAAGAAGTAAAACTATCACTGTTTGCAGCTGACATGATCTTCTACATAGAAAACCTTAAAGACTCCACCAGAAAATTACTAGAGCTAATCAATTACCACACAATTGCACTCATGTCATACGCTATTAAAGTAATGCTCAAAGTTCTCCAAGCCAGGCTTCAGCTAAACGTGAACCGTGAACTTCCAGATATTCAAGCTGGTTTTAAAAAAGACAGAGGAACCAGAGATCAAATTGCCTACATCCGGTGGATCATCAAAAAAGCAAGAGAGTTCCAGAAAAACATCTATTTCTGCTTTATTGACTATTCCAAAGCCTTTGACTGTGTGGATCACAATAAACTGTGGAAAATTCGGAAAGAGATGGGAATACCAGACCACCTGACCTGTCTCTTGAGAAACCTGTATGCAGGTCAGGAAGCAACAGTTAAAACTGCACATGGAACAACAGACTGGTTCCAAATAGGGAAAGCAGTACGTCAGTGCTGTATATTATCAGCCTGCTTATTTAACTTACCTGCAGAGTACATCATGAGAAACCCTGGGCTGGAAGAAGCACAAGCTGAAATCAGTATTGATGGGAAAAATATCAATAACCTCAGATATGCAGATGACACAACCCTTATGGCAGAAAGTGAAGAAGAACTAAAGAACCTCTTGATAAAATGAAAGAGGCGAGTGAAGAAGTTGGCTTAAAGCTCAACATTCAGAAAACTAAGATCTTGGCATCTGGTCCCATCACTTCATGAGAAATAGATGGAGGAATAGTGGAAACAGTGGCTGACTTTATTTTTGGGGGGTTTCAAAATCACTGCAGATGGTGATTGCAGCAATGAAATCAAAAGATGCTTACTCCTTGGAAGGAAAGTTAAGACCAACCTAGACAGCATATGGAAAAGCAGAGACATTACTCTGCCAATAAAGGTCCGTCTAGTCAAGGCTGTTTTTTCCAGTAGTCATGTATGGATGTAAAAGTTGAACTATAAAGAAAGCTGAGCACTGAAGAACTGATGCTTTTGCACTGTGGTGTTGGAGAAGACTCTTGAGAGTCTCTTGGACTGCAAGGAGATCCAACCAGTCTATCCTAAAGGAAATGAGTCCTGGGTGTATATTGGAAGGACTGATGTTGAAGATGAAACTCCAATACTTTGGCCACCTTATGCAAAGAGCTGACTCATTTGAGAAGACCCTGATGTTGGGAAAGATTGAAGGCAGGAGGAGAAGGGGATGACAGAGGATGAGAAGATTAGATGGCATCACGGACTCAATCGACATGAGTTTGGGTAAACTTCGGGAATTGGTAATGGACTGGGAGGCCTGGCGTGCTGCAGTTCATGGGGTCGTAAAGAGTCGGACACATCTGAGCAACTGAACTGAACTGAATCAATGTAAAGTTGCAGGATATAAAATTAACACACCGAAATCACTTGCATTCCTATACACTAACAATAAGAAAACAGAAAGAGAAATTAAGGAAACAATTCCATTCCCAACAAAAAGAATAAAATACTTAGGAATCAATGTACCTAACGAAACAAAAGACCTATATATAGAAAACTATTAAACACTGATGAAAGAAATCAAAGATGACACAAATAGATGGAGAAATATACCAGGCTCATGGATTGGAAGAATCAACATAGTGAAAATGAGTATACTACCCAAAGCAATCTAGAGATTCAATGCAATCCCTATCAAGCTACCAATGGTATTTTTCAGAGAACTAGAACAAATAATTACACAATTTGTATGGAATTTCAAAAAATCTCAAATAGTCAAATCAATCTTGAGAAAGAAGAATGGAACTGGAAGAATCAATCTGACTGACTTCAGACTATACTACAAAGCCACAGTCATTAAGACAATATGGTACTGGCACAAAGACAGAAATATAGATCAGTGGAACAAAATATAAAGCCCAGAGATAAATCCACACACCTATAGACACCTTATCTTTGACAAAGGAGGCAAGAATATACAGTGGAGAAAAGACAATCTCTTTAACAAGTCATGCTGGGGAAACTGGTCAACCACCTGTAAAAGAATGAAACTAGAACACTTTCTAACACCATACACAAAAATAAACTCAAAATGGATTAAAGATCTAAACATAAGACCAGAAACTATAAAACTCCTAGAGGAAAACATAGGCAAAACCCTCTCCGACATAAACCAAAGCAGGATCCTCTATGACCCACCTCCCAGAATACTGGAAATAAAAGCACAAATAAATAAATGGGACCTAATTAAAATTAAAAGCTTTAGCACAATGAAGGAAACTATAAGCCAGGTGAAAAGACACCCTTCAGAATGGGAGAAAATAGTAGCAAAAGAAGCAACTGACAGAGAATCTCGAAAATATAGAAGCAGCTCATGCATCTCAATTCCAGAAAAATAAATGACCCCATCAAAAATGGGCCAAAGAACTAAACAGACACTTCTCCAAAGAAGACATACAGATGGCTAACAAACACATGAAAAGATGCTCAACATCATTCAGTATCAGTTCATTTCAATTCAGTTCAGTCACTCAGTCGTGTCCAACTCTTTGTGACCCGATGAACCACAGCACGCCAGGCCTCCCTGTCCATCACCAACTCTCAGAGTCCACCCAAATCCATGTCCATCGAGTCAGTGATGCCATCTAGCCATCTCATCCTCTGTCTTCCCCTTCTCCTCCTGCCCCCAATCCTTCCCAGCATCAGGGTCTTTTCCAATGAATCAACTCTTTGTGTGAGGTGGCCAAAGTATTGGAGTTTCAGCTTCAACATCAGTCCTTACAATGAACACCCAGGACTGATCTCCTTTAGGATGGACTGGTTGGATCTCCTTGCAGTCCAAGGGACTCTCAAGAGTCTTCTCCAACACCACAGTTCAAAAGCATCAATTCTTCAGCACTCAGCCTTTTTCACTGTCCAACTCTCACATCCATACATGACTACTGGAAAAACCATAGCCTTGACTAGATGGACCTTTGTTGGCAAAGTAATGTCTCTGCTTTTCAATATGCTATCCAGGTTGGCCATAACTTTCCTTCCAAGGAGTAGGCGTCTTTTGATTTCATGGCTCCAGTCACCATCTGCAGTGATTTTGGAGCGCCCCCAAAATAAAGTCTGCCACTGTTTCCATTGTTTCCCCATCTATTTCTCATGAAGTGATGGGACCAGATGCCATGATGTTAGTTTTCTTAATGGTGAGCCTTAAGCCAATTTTTTCACTCTCCTCTTTTACTTTCAGCAGGAGGCTTTTTAGTTCAGTATCAGAAAAATGCAAATCAAAACCACAATGAGGTACCATCTCATGCCAGTCAGAATGGCTGCCTAAGTCTACAAACAAATGCTGGAGGGACTGTGGAGGAAAGGGAACCCTCTTACACTGTTGGTGGGAATACAAACTAGTACAGTCACTATGGAGAACAGTATGGAGATTCCTTTAAAAACTGAAAATAGAACTCCCATATAACCCAGCAATCCCACTGCTGGGCATATACACCGAGGAAACCTGAAATGAAAGAGACACGTGTACCCCAATGTTCACCACAGCACTGTTTACAATTGCCAGGACATGGAAGCAACCTAGATGTCCATCAGCAGATGAATGTGTAAGGAAGCTGTGGTATATATACACAGTAGAATACTACTCAGCTATTAAAAAGAATCCATTTGAATTAGTTCTAATAAGGTGGATGAAACTGGAGTTTATTATACAGAGTGAAGTAAGTCAGAAAGAAAAACACCAATACAGTATATTAACACATATATATGGAATTTAGAAAGATGGTAATATGACCCTATATGTGAGACAGAAAAAGAGACACAGATGTAAAGAACAGACTGTTGGACTCTGTGGGAGAAGGCAAGGATGGGATGATCTGAGAGAATAGTATTGCAACATGTATATTATCATATGTGAATAGATCGCCAGTCCAGGTTTGATGCATGAGACAGGGTGCTCAGGGCTGGTGCACTGGCATGACCCTGAGGGATGGGATGGGGAGGGAGGTAGGGAGTGGGGTTCAAGAAGTGAAACACATGTACACCCATGACGGACTCATGTCAATGGCAAAACCAACACGATATTGTAAAGGAAAAAATATATTAATTAATTTAAATAATTAATCAAAATATATTAATATTAATATATTAAAATTAATATATTAATTAATTTAAATAATTAATCAAAAAGAAAAAGAAAACTAGGGGAAAAAATAATTAAGAACCAAAGGTAACTAGGCAGCAAGAAATACACCAAAGTCACTCCACAGGAACAGCTGGTGTTGGCACCACTGCCACAGGTCACTTAACTACCGCCTCAAGGAGTAATCTCTAAATCTCTGTTCCTTTGAATCACTCTCAGGATTCCAAGTCCAAGGAGGGGCCATTCAAATGATGAAACCTAGGTTATACATCTGTGACCAAATACCAGGGAAGATGAGGCTGAAGTACCAGGTGACTTCAAAATTCATGATGGAGATGGAGACTGAATTCCCACTGATTCACATGATGGCAGGTTCTCTCAGAATAGAATGGTTGTCTAGATATAAGGCAGAATAAAAAAAAAGACAACTGTATATAATCTAATCAAGTTTACAGTTCCTCTCCAAGAATCTTGGAAACAGATGTATTTCAGGATTCATACATTTTCAGATTTAGGACAGTAATAAGATTCATATACAAGTAGTATTCAAGTACAAGTAGTATACCAGGCATGTGTGCATGCTCAGTTGCTGAGTCATGGCCGATTCTTTTGTGACCCCGTGGACTCTAGCCCACCAGGCTCCTCTGTCCATGGGATTTTTTTAGGCAAAAATAGTGGAGTGTGTTGCCATCTCCTCCTCCAGGAAATCTTTCCAACTCGGATTGAATCCAAGTCTCCTGTGTCTCCTGCATTGGCAGACAGCTTCTTTACCTGCCGGTGATTAAGTAACACACAGAGAGATTTGAGAAATTAGTGTATTATCAAATACATTTCTATTTCTGAAATGAAATAAATGCTTATTAACTGAGATAAATAAAAACTAGAGAGATTCTCATATCACTTCAGGTTGAATTTTACTACCAGATGAGTTCAGGTCAGATCTGATTTTTTAATGAATTTTGAAAACTTTTTCTTTTTGTAACTTTGGGGTTTGAGAATTGCAAGAAAGAGATGGTCAGCCTATCTCTGTCAGCACCGTAAAGCCTCAGCAAAGTTTCTGGAGAAAGGAGAATGTGCTTATTCTGAAAGAATGAAGGATGACTTATTGAAGAGCATAACATCTGAACTCAATCTAACATAAAGGATGGATAATATTTCAATGAAACTGAATGTGAGGGAAGACATACATATTAGAAAGCATAGCATAAGGGAAAATCCTTGGATGGAAAGACAAGAAAACATGTGAAGAATAGCTTAGGTTAAATTTCAAGGTCTGTGAAGGAGAACAGGATATAACCTTGCAAGGTAGAATATACACCATAGAGTGCCAGATTAAGGGATTAATTTTATTCTCCAGCCAATGGGGAGACATCCAATGTTTTTGAGTACAGAATTATAAAATCAGAGCTATGCTTTTGGAAGTTTAATCTGGGTATATTGTGTCAGTTTCAAATGATTATATAGTTGAGTTTTATCTGATATCACAAGAGGTGTTTATACAATGGAAATCCATTTTCTCTTGCCCTTATCTCAGTAAAGATAAACAGCTGAGTAGAACTGATTCAACTGATTTTTTTTAATGCTGAGTAATATTCCATTGTGTATATGTACCACAGCTTTCTTATCCATTCATCAGTTGATGGGCATCTAGGTTGCTTCCATGTCCTGGCTATTGTAAACAATGTGGAGATGAACATTGGGGTGCACATGTCTCTTTCAATTCTGGTTTCCTCGGTGTGTATGCCCAGCAGTGGGATTGCTGGGTCATATGGCAGGTATATTTTCAGTTTTTTAAGTAATCTCCACACTGTTCTCCATATTGGCTGTACTAGTTTGCATTCCCACCAACAGTGTAAGAGGGTTCCCTTTTCTCCACATCCTCTCCAGCATTTATTGCTTGTAGACTTTTGGATGGTAGCCATTCTGGCTGGTGTAAAGTGGTACCTCATTGTGGTCTACTCAGGTGGATGGAACTGGAGCCTATTATCCAGAGTGGAGTAAGCCAGAAGGAAAAACAAAAATGCAGTATACTAACACATATATATGGAATTTAGAAAGATGGTAATGAGAACCCTGCCTGCGAGACAGCAAAAGAAACACAGATGTCTAGAACAGTCTCGTGGACTCTGTGGAAGAGGGCAAGGGTGGGATGATATGGGAGAATGGCGTTGAAACATGTTAATTATCATATGTGAAATCAATCGCCAGCCCAGGGTTGATGCTCGGGGCTGGTGCACCGAGATGACCCAGGGGGAGGGAATCGGGAGGGAGGAGGGAGTGGGGTTCTGGAGGGGGAACATATGTATACTCATGGCGGATTCATGTCAATGTATGGCAAAACCAACACAATAAAGAAAAGTTAAAAAAAAAGAAAAAAAATGATAAACAGCTGTCAATATCCCTCTCTTGGCAGGCCACTCCTACTCAATGCCTACTAAGAAGTATTGAAGAATGGTCAGAAAACTTGTGAAGAACTAAGTTATTGGTGTAAGATAAACCCCAAGCACACAACGCAATACGGAATTAAGAGTTAACATTTAACCACTTCTTCAGTTGCTGTTTATTTGATTTAATGATCTGGTGTTAGGATGCCAGATGCTGATCAGAATAATGAGTTAATTATAATTATTCCATGTCAGGGAAAGAGTTGAAGAGAAGATCAACTCCAACAAACATTTACTTAACATTCAGTGAGAACCAGACATTATCCTAGACAATTTCTGTACATGATACTCATGTCAGGGATGAACTATTTCTTGGCCATGCACCAGGAAACCAATCTCTCTCCCTTCCCTTCTTAACTCCAATTCACCCTCCTTTCTTGGATACAAAACGAAATTTCCATCTTTGGCACTGATCTGTCCTTAGGAACAGGAACTGTTAAATTTTCTTCATTACAAAGTATCTGTAGTCCCAGCTACCACAGAGATGAGAGTGGCTCTGTATCAAAGACCATTGGCTGCCCCAGCTGATTAGCAGCCAAAAGCAAAAAAAAAGCATTCTCAGCATTTTTATGATATTAGCCCATTACTTTCTGCTAAGTGTGAGCCATAAAATCATTTTCACTGCTCCCACCCAGACTACTGCCTTTGGTTCAGTAGTACTGTCCTCCCTACAAGCTGTTACCTGCAGTCTCTGCCATGACACGTATTGGCCAGTTATGGCTGAGATGAAATTGCAGAATATTTTTGCTCTATGGACTAAAATATTTCCAGGAATTAAAGGGATTTAAGAATAAACTGGATTATTTAAAATTATATTATTTAATATAGTTAATAAAAAATATTAACCAATCAACATGGAAGCAGTTTAAAATAGTAATGAGATAGTTTGCAAGAAATAAGTTGTTTTAAAACAACTTGGGTTTCATGTGTTTCACCAATGTCATTACAATATTACCACCATCAACTCGTCCTCCAAAGTTACTCTTCTTTAACTTGAAAAAACATTTTTGTCTTAATATTCTTGAAATTTCATGGCTATAGTTAAAGACATTTTTAAAAAGACTTTAGGGACTTCCCTGGTAGTCCAGTGACTAAAAGTAGGCACTCCCAATGCAGAGTGCCTGGATTTGACCCCTGGTCATGGAACTAGATCCCACACATCACAAATAAGAGATCACATGCAGCAACTAAAGATGCCACATACCCCAACTAAGACTCTGTACAGCCAAATAAATAATTTTTAATAAAAAGACTTCATATTTATCTGGCTACTGTAAGATAGTATTATTCAATGCAGCAATTCTCAACTTGCTTCTCCCATGGTACATAGAACGGAAGGCATGAATATGTTTACCCCATTCTTCTGAGAAAGTCTCAGTACAGTTATCATAATTGCATCCCTTTTCTTCTCATTCAAGAAAGCAAATCAGAATATAAGGGGTTGAGAGTGACCACGTGTTCTCCTGGTTTTCCTTCCATCCCACTCAGTGTCCTTTTTTGGTCCTTCCTCCACAACTGATTTCAAAATAATGATCAACATTGTGGTTCAGTCATGGGGACATCTCTTCTCATACTATATTCTTTTATTAGGGACTTCCCTCACAAAGAGTTGGACATGACTGAGTGACTGAACTGAACTGAACTTGATACCTAAAGATTTTCAATACCTACATGTTGAAAACTCCCAAAAGTTATATTTCCAAGGGAAATCTCTCTTCTGACCTCCAGAAATCCAGCTGTACCTATGTATATTTGATATCCATTTTTCAAATACATTCCAAACTCAGTTTTTCCTTATAATCTTCCCCCACCAACTAGGTCCTCTTTCAATACTCCATGCCCCAGTGAAGAGTATCTATTCAGTTCTATAAGTCAGAAACCTATATGTCAGCTATAATACCTCCTTCTTCTGCAACATCTGCATTTAATCTATCTCAAAGTCCTGTCAAGATTCTCAGCTAAAGATTTCTTAAATCCGTCCACATATCTCCCTTCCTACAGCTTTTTCCCTTGTCTAAGCCATCACCCTATTTCACTTGGACTGTTGTAATTTACTTTCCACACAGCATATATGGAATACAATGCTAATGGAACCCTAAAGAGTTGCTCAACTCTCAAGGTTCTCAAGCCACTGGAGAGGAATAAACTCAGGGGATCATGGCCAGAAGTTAGTTTTTGGAATTGCAGGAGAAGAGATGGTCATCTTTAAGCAGACTGTTGTGTCAGACACCCATCTTTATGTGGAACAGTTTAAGATTACAGTTGATAGGAAAAAATTAGTAGAGTCTACAAGAGATAGGATTTAGGAGTTGAGAAGCCTGGATTCATTTTCTGGGGAGAAGTTAACTCTTCTCCCCATAACTCTTATGACAATCCTGAGCCTGACTTTGAGGATGCAACGCAGCCAGCTGAAAATCTCAATACTCTGAACTGGCATTTATTTTCCACAAATGCCTGCTCTAGCTTCTGGATTTAGCTATATCAGTTGGTTCAATTCTCTAGAAGAGGAGAAAGCATAAACAGAGAGATGTGGATGAAGACAGGGCTAAAGGGAACAGAGGGTCAGTACTGGGAAAGAAAGGGACACACAAAAAATGATCTAAAACAATGAGAACATGTTTCACTCATAGCCTCTTCTGTCTTCTTGCAAAGTCATACAATCAGTCTCACCATACATTTCTAATTAAACAGGAGCCATGGTACTGGTGGGGCTTCCCAGATGGCACTAGTGGTAAAGAACCTGCCTGCCAATCCAGGAGACACAGAAGACACGGGTTCAATCCCTGGGTGGGGAAGATCCCCTGGAGAAGGAAATGGGAACCCACTCCAGTATTCTTGCCTGAAGAATCCCATGGACAGAGGAACCTGGTGGGATACAGTCCATGGGATCACGAAGAGTTGGACACGACTGAAGCAACTTAGCACTCATGGTACTGGTCATATTCTTCATCTCTTAACAAACCCTACTCTCTTATTCCTTTGCTGCCACCTTGCCTTGTTTCTTTCCTATTCCTGGAACATACTAGGCTTCCCTCAGCCTTCAGGATTTAAATTTGCTGTTGCCTTGGCTTGGACCCATCTTCTCCCAGGTATTGTCATCACCTTCTCCCTCATTTCTTTCATATCTCTGCTCATATGATTTTTTATCAGAGAAGATTCCTCAACCTTCCTCACCTGTGCTTACTGTCCCTCTTATTGTCTATATATTGCCTATATACCACTCCCACTGAGGGGGTTAGCTTCAAAGGAGTAAGGTCTTCTCTATTTTTCTTTTCCTCTTTCATTTCATCCCTAGAGTGTCTGGAGCAGTTTTTCTAATTGATATAATTGACATACAACATTACATTAGCTACAGGTGTACAATATAATGATTCAACACTTGTATACACTAGACTTATAGTAGGTATTAAATAAATACTTGTTATATAAAAAGAATCTCCCTTGTACCTCAGTTGATAAAAAAAAATCTGCCAGCAATGTAGGAGACCAGGGTTCAATTCCTGGGTTGGGAAGATCCCCTAGAGAAGGAAATGGCACCCCACTCCAGTACTCTTGTCTGGAGAATCCCCATGGACACAAGAGCCTGGTGGGCTATAGTCCATGGGGTTGCAAAGAGTTGGACATGACTGAGCAGTTAAACCACCATATAAAAAAGAATAAATAATCCAATACAACCTAGTGATGAAATACCCTAGTGAAAAATTTTCCTATCAGTTACTAACTAATGCTGACAAAGAAAGTCTTCCATACTTAAGCAGCATCGATTTGGTTGGATAGAGTCCAGGAACTCTGACAATCTTTACCAACACCCACTCAGAACCCCCTCTGCCCCATCCATCTGCTAAACGTTTCTATTCATATATTTGCCTTGTGGCTTTGTTTTCAGCCTCATCTAAACTTCTTCTTGCCCAGAGGAGGAAGCATAATCTCGGTGTCTGGTACATATTTAGCCTTTTCCTGCTGGAGACTTGGTGTTCTATCTTTTCCCAGGACTTCTGAACCAGGCTCCTCTTCTCAGTGGTTATTCCACAGCCACGCCTCCTGCCCTGCTCACCACATGGTTGATCTGAAGCAGGTTCAAATCTTGTATAGACCAAGTACCCACCACCCACTGGGAATGTCTGGACAAGCTGAGTTGTGTGTGGGTGGTAGCGCGGGGGAGTGAGTTTTCAAGCTGCTTTTAGGAGCTGTTTGAGTCGTTATACTTATGATAGTACTCAGCAGAAGACTGTATTCATGCTCACTAAATTCTAGAAAAAAATACTGAGTTTTTTTGAATTTAAAAATAGAAACATATACCTATTTATACAGAACCAAAATAAAACACTAATTATTCTACTGAAATTATATTGGGCCTTTTGCCTGTGAAGGTTTTACGTGGAGCATGTTATAAATGTGGCTAAATCAGGCTAGCAGAGAGAATAAGAGGAAATGCAACTCTTACTCAGTGGTTAAAAGGCTATAGGAAGTCCATGAAATTTATACTAGAGTCATACCCAGAATCCCCAACTCTTAATTTCTTTAGGGTGATTTTTCCAACAGGTGATACTAATTTAGGACCCCTCAAAATAAAAATATTCCCCAGTTTAGTTAATGGTTTAGTTACAGTTAACATATTTTTCATGCCCAATCTCAGATAGAGCATGATAGAGTTAAAAGGGAATAGAAATGTGAACCAGGATTTAGTCATAGTTCTGTTGAAAAAAATTGGTGTTCAACTCTAAGCCAGTTACCTATTCTCTCTGAATCTCAGTTTCTCCATCTGGACAATGGGGTCATTTTGTAATAATGGGGCTTCCCTGGTGGCTCAGACAGTAAAAAATTTGCCTGCAGTGTAGGAGACCCGGGTTGAATCCCTGGGTTGGGAAGATACCCTGGAGAAGGAAATGGCAACCCACTCCAGTATTCTTGCCTGGAAAATCCCATGGATGGAGGAGATTGGCAGCCTACAGTCCATAGGGTTGCAAAGGGTTGGACACAACTGAGAGACTAACACTTTAGTAACAATGGTTCTTTTTAAAAAAAAAATTATTGGAGTATACTTGATTTACAATGTTATATTAGTTTCAAGTGTACAACAAAGTGATTCAGTTATACCTATACACATATCCTCTCTATTTTTAGATTCTTTTCCCTTATAGGTCATTACAGAGCAATGGTTCTTTTTTTCCCTTTAAATATTTTTTTAATTGGAGGATAATTGTTTTATAATGTTATGTTAGTTTCTATACAACAGTGTGAATCAGCCGTATGTATACATATATTCTCTCCCTCTTGAACCTCCCTCCCTTTAGGTTATTACAGAGC
Source organism: Antilocapra americana (assembly GCA_007570785.1). Lineage (NCBI taxonomy): Eukaryota > Metazoa > Chordata > Mammalia > Artiodactyla > Antilocapridae > Antilocapra > Antilocapra americana. The sequence goes on along the minus strand of ML663426.1, from coordinate 479,148 downwards.
ACTGACCTGAGCTCCTTATGTTATATAGTGGCTTCCCACTGGCTATCTATTTTACACATGGTAGTGTATATAATCAATGCTACTCTCTCAGTTCATAATGGTTCTTAACTGAGGGTTGTATAATACACCCAGTTGGGACTTTGGAGATGTATGGGGACATTAATTTTTCTTTTTTTGCATTTAGCAGGTAACTGCATGAGCAAGAATTGTCCCCCTCAAAATACCAGTGGTGCTTCTCTGGGGAAAGATTGGATGGGATTTTTAAGATCCCTTCCAGGTCTGATATTCTATGATCCTGTGATACGTGCCTTTCTTAGATTTACTCTGTTAATATGCAGTCTACTAGCATTGGGAACCTATAAAATCTCTTTTAATTGCCTTGATATGATTTTTATTTAAGATGTACTATGAAATTTCAACTTTTCTCACAGACAATACAGTGTCTTGGGTAGAACTATACATTGAACGTGACAAAAAAATAGCATAAATGATGAGAAAAGGAGAAAGTGGACCTATATGACTCAAGGTTTCTATATATTCCATGAGGCAATAAAATATTAACTCTAAGTAGACTGTTAAAATTGAAAGACATTTATGGTAATCAGGCTCCCCTGGTGGCTCGGTGATAAAGAACCTGCAATGCTGGAGCCATAGGAGATGCGGGTTTGATCCCTGGGTTGCGAAGATCCCCTGGAGGAAGGCCTGGCAACCCACTTGCCTGGAGTATTATTGCCTGGAGAATCCCATGGACAGAGGAGCCTGGCTAGCTGCAGTGTTTACAGTCGCAAAGAGTTGGACACAACTGAAGCAACTTAGCATGCACACCCATGGTAATCTTTAGAGGAAAGACTAAAATAAAAATAGATTGAATAAAAGAGATAAAGCTACAAAACTTGTTCTTCTCATCTGGACAGGCAAATAATCAATTTCAGGAAGATCAGTATACACATACTCACACACCTGTGTGGACTTTAGACAAGTTATTTAAATTTCCTGAGCTTTTGTTGCTCAACTGTCAAAATAGAGATAATAATATAATGCTGTAACTTTAAATTAATTGGCATATTCAAATGCATGGGTGAAACAAGGCCTACTTTGAAGGTCTTAGCCCCCATGATAGTATTAATAAACCAAAATAGAGTGGCTAAAAAAATGATTGATGATCATTTGAATTGCTGGATTTCAATGAAACAAGGTCCATTTCTTCAAAAGAACCACCATAGCAGCCCAAATGCTCAGAAAATCATTGATAAACTGCCAGAGTAAATTCCTTAACTCAAGAGACTGCAGCATCTACATGTGCAGAGAACGGGGCTTCAGTTCATCCTTAATGAATCCCTGACATCAAAATGCCTGGGAATCTTTGCTCAGGTGAACCAAAGTCATATGCCTGGCTCCCTGTCCTTAACATATTTTTTAAGGCCAAGAAACACGCTTCTGGTGTTCTAAGACTCAGTTTCCAATGTGTGTTGGGGTGGGGAGGCAGGTGGAGGGGATTTCCCCCACAGCAATGAAGGGACACCAGCAGGATGCCTGAGAATTTAACTTGATTCTGACACCATTTCTACCAGAGATACAGCATTAGATGCCACAGGTTAAGGGCTCAGTCCTACAAGACTGCCGTCCACTCACTGCCCTCTTTCCAACTTCAGATACCAGTCCCAAGTCTAGGTTATCACCTGTGTTTCTGACCAACTGACTACAAAATGGGGCTTCCCAACAATCTCCACCTTGGTTTTCAGACACCAGCCTCAAGTCCAGGTATTTACCTGTACTTCTGACCAACTGGCTATAAATCAGAGGTTCCACAACCTCCTCCTTGGGTTTCATTAATTTGCTAGAGCAGCTCACAGAACTTCCAGAAACATTTTACTATCTAGATCACCTGTTTATTATAAAAAGATACAACTCAGGTACAGCCAGATGGAGGAGATGCATAGGGCATGATATGAGGAAAGAGTGCAGAACTTCCATGCCCTCTCCAGGAGCACCACTCTACCCAAATCTCCATGAATTCATAAAACTGGTGAATTCACCCAAATTCACCCAAACCCTGTCTTTTGGGCTTTTTATGGAGGCTTTCTTACATAGGCATGATGGACTAACCCAGTGGTCACAAGTGATTGAATTCAACTTCCCATCTCTCTCCTGCCCTTGGAGGTCTAGGGGTGGGACTGAAATTTACAATCCTCCATTCAGAAGGTTGACTCCTCTGGCAACCAGCCCCAATCCTTACAAGCTTTACAAAAGTCATCTCATTAATATAACAAAAGTGAAAATGAAAGTCACTCAGTTGTGTCCAACTCTTTTCGGCCCCACAGACTATACAGTTCATGGAATTCTCCAGGCCAGAATACTGGAGTGGGTAGCCTTTCCTTTGTCCAGGGGATCTTCCCAACCCAGGGATTGAACCCAGGTCTCCTGCATTGCAGGCACATTCTTTACCAATTGAGTTATGAGGAAATATAACAAAAGATACCTTTAAAGTCTTATCACTTAGGAAACGTCTAGGGTCTGTGGAGCTATAAGCCAGGCAATATGGGCAATGACCAAATGTATATAATAAATATATTTTGGTCATATTAATGACCAAATATAGATTTTTAACAAATTATAATATTGAAAATACATTCAAAACTTATAGAAACAATGTAAATAAACCATTAACACTTTTCTGATACCAAAGGGTTAATCTTCAACTATCTAGAAAAAATGTTTATTCAAACAAGCATGAAACAAGGCAGAGAAACAAGCCTTTACTTCTTCAAAGATTTCAATTTTATAAAGCTTAATCAACCACTGTAAAGTTGTAGGGATATGACACAACCATTGTGGCATATTCAAAATGCACATACCTAACTGCTTCAGATTTAATTTTGTGTATTTCCACATCTGGCTTTATGCAAAGGAAGGTCTTGAGTAGACAAATAGCTTTCCCTTTCTCACTGATCCAATATATCGTGGCATTCCAATAACTGAGTGTTTCCACTAGATCCGTGATTAATTCAACAAATATTTATTGATAATCTACCTTTTATGTGTCAGGCACTATCCTCAGCACAGGAAGAAAGTGCAATGAAAGAAAGATCAGAAGAAAAAAATAAAAGATCAGAGTCTTGCTTGTGTGGAGTTTGCATTCTCATTTCCATAGTGTTAACACCAGTGAAAAAAATAAGAGAATGATTTAGGGTGGTGGTAGGGCATCTTTCTCTTGAGGGACCTGAAGAAGCCTTTGGACCAAAAGTAAGCTAGATGTGGATTTTCCAAAAGACACAACCAAGGGAGGGAACAGCAAACAACAAATACTGGTTCTTAACAATTCAGGTTGGAAAAAATCTCCTAGAGAACTGATTTAAATGACAGTTTCTGAGCTCCAATTTTCCTTCTTCCAGTTTGGTAGCTCTGAGCTAAGCTCCCAGATCTGTGTCTGAACAAGCTTCATGCCTACCCTAAGGCCTTGCTGATTCTGGTGGTCTATGAAGCACACTTGGAGAAACACAAATCTCAGGCCTGCTTCTTGGTGTGGAGGGGATGAATTTTCATGGTGAAGCCCAAGATAGGTTGGCAAATCCAGAGCTTTGGGCGAAGAGGAAGAATCCCTAGACTCCTGGGACCCTAGAGGCACAGACAATGAAATAGGCAGGCCAGGTGGAAGCTGGTAGGTTTGTTATTCAAGACTGGAGAGGCCATGGGGATAAGGAGATGAACTAAGGTGGGGAGATCAACGTTGATGGGTTTAGTCAATGTTACAACTATCAGAAATCAGTACATCATTGAGACTTGCAAGAATGGAAGCCTGTTCCTAAGGCAGGCTGCTCTCTGCCTTGTTTCATACTTCCCGCTGTGTGGGGGTGGCCCTGAGTTCATAGGTGCCGATGGAAGACAGAAGGACCTCAGAAACCTGCAGATGTACTCCATCTCTCAGGGAAAAAAAGGTGGACATGCTCCATTTTACCTCTTTCCTGGATTTATCTCACCAGCGGAAATATCGCAATGTTGACTGAGAGCAACTTGAGTAGGGAGGAGATGCAATCTACTTTTTATTTCCAACCCAGATGATGATAATGAGCTTCACCACATTCTAATTACTGATTTCTGCCTGGAGGAACATCTTGGCTTTTCCAATTAACAATAATTTAATACGTTATTGCTTATCCTTTGTTCTTTTTCTTTGAGCTCATCCAATTACTGCATACTGCTTTGGTTTTCTTAGTCCTAAACACTAGCTTTATTATTTTTTCTTATGAGACATTTTTAAGATCTTGTCCTAATTATAAAATATTTCCAGTTGTATTTAAAATCATGGTTAAATGCTTCATGGGGGAGGTACATGTAATAAATGAGTGGATGAGTGGATGAAGTCTCATCTCTTTGTTACTTGGGAAATAATACAAGTTACAAAATACTGTTTTGAAATTTTTAAGCAAACCATTTTTATTGATTTAAACTTTTCTCAGGTCAAGGTATATGCACTTTAAATTAAATTGCATCTTCTTTGCAAATCAGTGGCTTCAGAAGCAACACTTTGCTGCCTTTCACATAGTGTGGGGCACAAACCATCTCAGAAACACAATGGTTTCACAATATACCTAAAATATTTTAGGAAGAAAGCAACCATGAGGACAAAATTTCTCCAGATGCTATTCTATCAAGTTTTATTGAGTAGTAACTATCTGTTTGGAGAAGGCAATGGCACACCACTCCAGTGCTCTTGCCTGGAAAATCCCATGGACGGAGGAGCCTGGTGGGCTGCAGTCCATGGGGTCACAAGGAGTTGGACACAACTGAGCGACTTCACTTTCACTTTTCACTTTCATGCATTGGAGAAGGCAATGGCAACACACTCCAGTATTCTTGCCTGGAGAATCCCAGGGACAGGGGAGCCTGGTGGGCTGCCGTCTATGGGGTCGCAGAGTCGGACATGACTGAAGTGATTTAGCAGCAGCAGCAGCAACTATCTGCTAGGTATTGCAATTACTGTCTTCCAAACAGTGCTTGCAGTCTATACCTCATAATTAACTGTGTCAAAATGTTTTACAGTTTCCAAATGCAACTGTAAATTTCTTGAAGGCAAAAGATATGTCATACCTTTGTTTGTCCCCATAATATCAAGAGAAAAAAAAGTCAGGTCAGAGGGAGTTTTCAAAAGTAAACATTGATATGTTTCAGTGCCAGTCCTCATTCAATGCACTAACTGCATTTGGGCTATATGAATCTCTCCGAGTATAAAATCAAATAAATTAATCTTTTTAACCCAATCAATCATCTGCAACTGCACTGAGTTCACCTTTTGTCCCTTCTGTGGACTCTTACATAGGCTTACTGACCTGCTGCTGGGAGAAAAATAGAAGTGTAAATTAGACACATTTCTAACAGTGCTTTTCCAGTCTCTGTTAAAAAACTCTATAGCCTAGTGGCTAAAGGACAATTTTCATAACCACTTTATTAACAGAACACATCAGCTTTATTTCATTGACTTCATTTATAGAATTTCTAGTCTCATAGAAGAAATGCAAACTTGGAGCCATTTATTACTAGAAAAATACACTTTTAATCAGATTGTGTACTTTGAACAACGTTATACACAGGAAGCCCTATTGGAATATCCCAATTACTTACTGTTCCCAAGGGATTGGGCAATTTGCCCACTGCAATAAATCATTGTCTTGTACAAATAAATCATTAACAATGTGTCTGTGAGCACTCTCATCCCATTCAAATTTGCTAAAAAGCTCTTTAGTAGATTTGTGTTTATGTAAGAGAAGGTGTTCCAAGTGTTGATCTAACTTCAGCTGTGAGAATGTGAAACAGGCAGAGGGCAGTCGAATAAATTTTGAACTTAAAATTTGGAAAGAATAAGTTCTAGGCCTGTCCGCATCACTGATTGAGTAACCATGGGCAAGTCATTGTACCTCTCTCAGGCTTTGACTTGTCCTCGTAAAATGGGAGTAAAGCTGCCTGCCCTCCCACCTCTCAGGACTGTGAGGATTTACAGGCTTTGTAAGCAGCAGAGCACAATACAAATTTAAGGGAAGACAGCCATAGCATAACAAATTCCTTTACCTTGAGCAGTTCTTTGTGAACTGAGCATAAATTTTCCTGGGAGAAATTCTAGTTTCTAAATGAATCAAACTTAAAGTCTTACTGACTAAAATGCATTCTTTTTTTTCTTTTTTTTAAGTACAGTTGATTTGCAATACCGTGTTAGTTTCAGGGGTTGAACTCTATGCCCGACAGCCAAAAGTTCCCTTGTCTTTGACTTCTATTTGGTTTCACATGGAGAGCATTCAAAGGAAATTGAATGGATGGTAGAATTTTCATTCCTTCAGTCCCCTCTCTGTGGAGTCATCACATCATGAGCTAGACTAATGTCTTCATCATTTTTCTTGAAGTGACATTTTCCCTACTGATTTGTAGGATTTCTTTACATATTCTGGGTGCTAATCCTGTTTTTAGTTATGTGCATTGCAAATATTTTCTCCTAATGTATGGTATGTCGTTTTACTTAAAAAAATAATTTTGTGCCAATGTTTTTTACAGGGGTTCTATGTATCAAGTTATTCCTTGTGCGTGTTTTCTTTGTCTTCTGTAAAAAAAAAACTATTTCTCTACTCTAAAGTCATTAAGATCTCTTCGTGAATTTTCTTGTAGAAGATCAGTAAAATTTTGGCTCTTCACATTAGACTTTTAAGCCACCTAACGTTGATTTTTGTATGAAGTAGAAACCTACATTTGCTCAATTTTCATGTGAGTAGCCAATTTTTCTGAACAAAAGATTGAATGGTTACTCTTTCCCTACTGTGAAATATTTCATGTTTTTGTTTCATGCTACTGTTCCCTTTATCACTCCAGGCTTAATGTATGTGCTGACAAAGTGAGCATTCCCATTTCACTTTATTCTCGGCTTGTGTGACTATCTCCTTGTAATAATTTTCTATTGCTGCTCTAACCAATTATCACAAACTTGAAGGCTTAAAACAACACAGATGTATTCTCTGAACTGGACTTTCTGGAGGCCAGAAGTCTAAAATCAATTTCGCTAGGCTGAAACCTCTGGAGGCTCTAGGGGACAAAACGTTTCCTCTCCTTTTTCAGTTTCTAGAGACCTTCTGAATTTCTCAAATTCATTGGCTCATGACCCCTCCCTTCATGTTTCAAAGCCCAACAACTTCAACTATCTCTGTCTCTGCTGAGGTTGTCACATCGTCTTTTCTCTTCTGCAGTAGAATCTGCCTCTGCCTCCTCCCTCTTGTAAGGATATTTGTAATTATATTCTGGGTCCATCTGGATAAACCAGGATAATCTCTCCACCTCAAGACTCTTAACTTAATCACATTTGCAAAGCCCTTGTTACTATATAAGGTAACATTCACAGGTTTCAGGGATTAGGACCTGGATGTCTTTGGGGGCCATTATTCAGCCAATCAGTTTCTCCATTAATTAATTCTATGAGCTTCTTGAGAGCCTGTACTCTTACTAGCCTTTAAACTCCTAGTGCACCAAAAGTAGCAAATGTTCAGCAAACATTTTCCAAATAAATACAATTTTGTTTCATCTTTATACTACAATTATAAATTCCTTCAAGGAAATCTTTGCATCTTTAGCCTCTTTCATGCCTTCCAATGAGTCTATGATAGCCTAGATCCCAAGTAAATTCAATACTCTTGAGGCAATGTGGTAAAGTAGAAATAGATCTAGGATCCATTTCTGATTGTATCATTTATTAACAATGAATTTTAGGGCAAATTCATTTTTACTTATCTGAAATTCTCTTTCTTCATTGAGAAAATAAGAGGAGGAAAGAGTAAGCTTAGCTGGTGAGGGCCCAAGCCCCCTACTCCAGACTCACTCAGAGCATTTCTGCTTTTTTCTGTTTTATATGATTACTGAACTTTTTTATAGAAAAATTTTGTTTGAGGATGAGAGTAGGGGTGGGATGATATGGGAGAATGGCATTGAAACATGTTAATTATCATATGTCTAATTAATCGCCAGCCCAGGATTGATGCTCGGGGCTGGTGCATCAAGATTTCCCGGGGGGAGGGAGGAGGGAGGGGGGGTTCTGGAGGGGGAACATATGTAAACCCATGGTGATATCATGACATTGTATGGCAATAACAATAAAAAAAAATAAAAAATGAAAGAAAAATAAATAAATAAATACCCATTAAAATAAATAAATAAATAAATTCTACTGTAAAAAAAATTTTGTTTGAAAAAATAAAAGATTCTCCTCCTTAAAAACTTTTGAAAATTACTGTTCTCATCTCAGACTACTATGGGAATGCTGAAATTCAGGTGTACTCCTTGCTTTCTAAATTTCTTTTCCAAGGATCATTGCCTTGAAATTATTTTTTTGAAATCATTGCCTTGAACAGAGGATGAGATGGATGGATGGCATCACCGGTTCAATGGGCATAAGTTTGAGCAAGCTCTGGGAGTTGGTGATGGACAGGAAAGCCTGGCATGCTGCAGTCCATTTGGGTCACAAAGAATCAGACACGACTAAGCAACTGAACTGAACTGACTGCCTTGAAACCAGTGTGTTAGAAGAGTCCACAAGGACCTCTTGTGCCCTCTTCTTGGCAGTTGCTTGTGTCCTCTCTTGTCTTAACACACAAAAGTCAAATGCGTAAGCTCTAAAATACCAAGTGAATATGTGATTTGAGGCATACTTCCTATAGGCAAACCAGGATCCAAACCTGCCACACAGACCCATCCAATTGCAAACCACAGCATTCATTTGGGGAGAAGGGATAGAGGAGCACCATGCCAATTAATAAGCCAAAAAATCCACTGTATTCATTATGGGGGGGGGTATACAAAATGCTCCTTGAGAACAAGAATGGTGTCTTCTTCAGATTCATATCTACACATTTATACTGAACAGATGACACAGCATCTCCCCCAAAGGACTTATATCTTAGTATATTACATCATAAGCACAGCTTTAATATATCTCCATCAGTAAGATAGCCATGCTGATTTGAAGGACTGTAGACCAATATTTACAGTTCCTCAGATATGACTTACATTGTCTCTCTCTGAAATTCATCACAGAACTCCTAGAGCTCACTGCTATATATCCCAGCAATGATCAATAAAATTACTGGTAAAGAAGGTCTTAGCTTTTTTTCATGTATTTCCATAGCTTTTCTGAAAAATAAAATCCCAGCCTCATTTTGCTGTATGAGAAATAATCGTGTTTATGTATTCTGATCACTTACTGTCTATGTGACCTTAAGCAGTCCCTTTCTACACCTGTGCATCATTTATTCCCATCTGTGAAATGAGAAGATTCAGACTAAATGATCTCTGAATTCCTCTTCAGACTCAAGCCTTTATGATCTATTATTACTGGAGTAAATGTGTCATTTTAATCCACTGAATTGGTTTTCTTAGCTGTCTGCCCCATTCAATAACTGTTTAATACTTAATAGGTGCAAGAATTTCACTGAGAAAAAAAATAGAAGCAGGAAACTGTTGATTCTGTTAGTGACTGATAATATTATTCATTGGCACAAATTGTGATTTCTGTATTTTTTTAAATTGACCAAGAGTAACCATGGCAATATGAGTTGACTATTGCCCTATGGTGAAGTGTCAAAGTCTTAACAAATTCCTCCTCTGCAGCAATGATAGGGAAGTAAGAAACATGCCACTCTTTTCTAAAGCTCAATTAGTTCAAATTAATGCAGGAATCTGGGTAACTTCAATGGACTCTTCAGAAATTCTGTGACAGATCATTTAAGGGTGGAGGAGCAATCCAACTACTAACAAAATTTGGTTCCAATTTTTAATGCTCCATTACAGCCATACAACTTAAAAGCAATAGTCTGGGTTCTCGAGGCATGTGGTAATCAAGAAAAGAGTAATATTTTTGTTATTAATAATAGTAATAGTAAGTTTTTGTTATAAAAGTGAAGTATGGCCAATTTTTTAAATGATTAAAACCTGGAAAGAATTTATGTTTTAATTGAACCATCAATAGTATAAGAAAAGATGGATGGAAAAAATCACATGATGTGTGAAAACATTAAAAATCAACCAGACATCATGAAAAAGAATGTGTTTAAAGGTAGAAAAGTTTAGAAATACCACTCAAAAATTACTTGACATATAAATTAAATTAGTTACATATGAACAGGTTATTTATTTTCCTCAGTTCTATTGTGTTATACTAACTTTTTTCATTAGAAGATATACATTGGCAGTGTTTGTTAACAAGTTGAACTGCTTCCCAGTTAAAGCTATTTGAATATTTCTTATCAGTTTCTTAGTATGACATGTTAGGAGTGATGATACTCTGCATGCCTCTCATGCAAAGACTTTTCTGAACATTTCCTACACATGTTGAGTCCCTAATCCTTCCTTAGCTCTTCTTACTCTCCATTCAAACTTTACAGAGAAGATTAAAGACAATCAAAGCCATCTTTCCTGGTTCACTTGAGGTCTTTCTCTTCCACTTCTGAAATCATATCTCTGTTCACCTACTTCCTCATTTTCTTTCTGTATTTTAGAGAAAGAAACATCTCCCCACCGCCTTAAGTCAAATTTGTCCCTACAGGTTCTTTGATTCCAGTACTCTTCTCTGGTTCTTTCCTCCAAGCCTGCTCATCTCTCCTTTTCTCTATTCCATGTCTAGCACTCATGTTTCATCTAGGTGTCAGATCTAACCTTACCAACTGCTGGGTGGATATTTTCAGGTAAATGTTCCTTATGCTCCTTAAACTAAATTTTTTTAAAAATTAAACTCACCATTTGATGCTCCCTGGTGGTCTAGTGGTTAGGATTCGGTGCTCTCACCACCGCAGCCTGGGTTCGATTCCTGGCCAAGGAAGCCTTTTTTCTGGAGAAGGAGATGGCAAAACCACTCCAGTATTCTTGCCTGGAAAATCCCATGGATAAAGGAGCCTGGTGGGCTACAGTCCACAGGGTAGCAAAGAGCCGGACATGGAGTGACTAACAAACTCGTGTCCAATAAGCTGATCCTCCTGATTTCCTCATTTTGTTTAATGGTACTCATAGTGAGGATTTCCCTAGTGGCTCAGATGGTAGAGAATCTGCCTACAATGCAGGAGACCCGGGTTTGATCCTTGGATCAGGAAGATACCCTGGAGAAGGAAATGCAACTCACTCCTGTATTCTTGCCTGGATAATTCTGAGGACACAGGAGCCTGGTGGGCTACAGTCCATGGGGTCGCAAAGAGTTGGATACGACTAAGTGACTTTCACACAGTTTTATCTTAAACCACGCCTTATGTAGGTAATCATCAAGTCCTATTAATTGTAAAACCATAGAATGGATGGCATCTGACCTCTACTCTGTGGTCAAGTTAACTTAATTCAAGCCCTCATTTTTTCCTAACATTACAACAAAAGTCCCCTAAGTCATCTTTCTTTTTCTAGTCTCATTTCTCTCCATTCCATCCTTCATATTATCACCAGGGTGTGTCCTCTGGGTTTTTTTGAAACTGAAATATAGTTGATTTACAATATTGTATTAGCTTCAGGTATATACTAACGTGATTCAGTTTTATATTTTTTCAGATTATTTGCATTATAGGTTATTACAAAACATTGAATATAGTTCCCTGTGTTATACAGTAAATTCTTGTTGTTTATCTGTTTTATATAGTAGTTTGTATTTTGTATCTGCTAATCTCAAACTCTTATTTGTCCCTCCCCTAACCCGTCTCCCCTTTGGTAACCAAATGTTTATTTTCTATGTCTCTTGAGTCTGTTTATGTTCATAAATAAGTTCATCTGTATCCATTTTTTTAGATTTCACATATAAGTGATATCATATAAGTCATCTCTGTCTGACTTACTTCGCTTAGTATGATAATCTCTAGGTCCTTCCATGGTGCTGCAAATGGCATTATTTGATTCTTTTTATGGCCGAGTAATATTCCATCCTATATATGTATATCCATTCCTCTGTCAATGACCATTTAGGTTGCTTCCATGTCTTGGCTACTATAAATAGTGTTACTATGAACATTGAGATGCATGTATCTTTCCAAATTAGAGTTTTCATCTTTTCCAGATAAATGCCCAGGAGTGGGATTGCTGAATTATATGGTATTTCAATTTTTAGGTTTTTAAGGAACCTCCATACTATTCTCCATAGTGGGCTGTACTAGTTTATATTCCTACCAACAGTGTAGGAGGGTTCCCTTTTCTCCATGTCACCAGGATGTTTTTTGAATACACAGCTCTGATCATGTTATTCACCTGCTAAAGACCTTTACTAGATCCACAGAATAAAATCTAAACTAGTTACCATGCTATTCCATACCCTCAGCCACATGGCCTGAGCTTCCTATGGACCTTGGAAGTAGGATCAATCTACTTAATAGCTCTCTGTTCTAGAGATGATCCCAGTGCATTACTCTTTGCAAACGCTGTCCCCCCACACCATATCTGCAGTCTTGTTCTCGTCTTTGATCAAAACTCAAGGTCAGTTCAACTCCTCCATGAAGACTTGTTTATTCCCTCTGTTTGGAATCACTCTTCCTTGCTTTGTGTTCTCTTCAATCTCTTATGAGGTTTTCCTTCTAGTTGCTATGTTCCTACAAATCCTGGCAGAGTGTCAGCCCTTGCTTGAGGTGAATTGGATCAATACATACTTGATACAATACACTGAGCTATGATTATGGTAATATCATGGTATAATATAAGAAATCAGCTTCTCTAGGTAAACAATGATTATCAATTGGTTATTCTATATGGTTTAACCTAATACTTAGTTCTCTAATTGAATTACTTTCATTACTATGATTACTTCTTTTTTTTCTGGAAATGAACTTTTACATTATAGATGGTTCATGATTTGATTCCCTGGTTCTCATAGTTAGAACAGAAAATGTCATTTAGACCTTCTTATTTGTTTTCCTCCCTTTCCAGCAGACACATTTTATTCCCTAGATCATGTCACTTAAATCACAACACTGAGGTCATGTATGCTCAGGGCTAACAGCTAAACACAATGCATCTCGGAAAAAGCTTGACATAGGCTCTTAATGGAAAACAGTCATTCTGGCCAAAAATAGTATGGCCAAACATCCTGAGTCATTGGAAAAGTTTAATTTTGGTTCAGTTGATCTGGTTCTACTAAGAAGATCCTACCACATTCTTACTGCACTTTATAAATGAACTGAATTCAAATACCCTTCTTTAAATTCATGATGATCTGTTCATAGGAATTACTAAAATGTTTTCACATATCAAATTGAATACACTTGTAACCTCTCTGTAATTCCCTCTACTCTGCAGAGCCCACAGAGTGAAATGACTTCCTAGAAATAGGTATCAGAATGCCAGTTAGTATATTTGAATTACACTTTGTATTTTGTCAATTATCAAGTATGTTCTTTAGAAGTCCAGAGTCACTGGACTCTACACATGGACATCACTGGATGGTCAATACCAAAATCAGATTGATTATATTCTTTGCAACTTAAGATGGAAAAGCTCTATCAGGTCAGCAAAAACAAGACTTGGAGCTGACTGTGGCTCAGACCATAAGCCCGTTATTGCAAAATCCAGGCTTAAGTTGAAGGAAGTAGGGAAAACCACTAAGCAATTCAGGTATGACCTAACTCAAATCCCTCATGATTATACAGTGAAAGTAATGAATAGATTCAAGGGATTAGATCTAGTAGACAGAGTGCCTGAAGAACTATGGACGGAGGTTCATGACATTGCACAGTAAGTGATGACCAAAACCATCCCCAAGAGAAAGAAATGTAAGAAGGCAAAGTGGTTGTCTGAGGAGGCCTTACAAATAACCGAGAAAAGAAGAGAAGCAAAAGGCAAGGGAGAAAGGGAAAGATATACCCAACTGAATGCAGTTTCAGAGAATAGTAAGGAAAGATAAGACAGCTTTCTTATGTGAACAATGCAAAGAAAAAGAGGAAAACAATAGAATGGGAAAGACTAGAGATCTCTTCAACAAAATTAGGGATACCAAGGGAACATTTCCCACCATAAAGGGCACAATAAATGACAGAAATGTCAAGGACCTAAGTAGAAGAGATTAAGAAGAGGTGGCAAGAATACACAGAAGAATTAAACAAAAAGGGTCTTGATGACCCAGATAACCAGAATGGTGTGGTCATTCACCTAGAGCCAGCCATCCTGAAATGTGAAGTTAAGTGGGCCTTAGGGAGCATTTCTATGAACAAAGCTAGTTGAAGTGATGGAATTCCAGCTGAGCTATTTCAAATCCTTAAAGATGATACTATTATAGTTCTGCACTCAATGTGTCAACAAATTTGGAAAACTCAACAGTGGACACAGGACTGAAAAAAATCAGTTTTCATTCCAATCCAAAAGAATATTCAGACTACTGTACAATTGTGCTCATTTCACATACTAGTAATATTATGCTCAAAATCCTTTAAGCTAGGCTTCAGCAGTACATGAACTGAGAACTTCCAGATGTACAAGCAGGGTTTAGAAAAGGAAGAGGAACCAGAGGTCAAATTGCCATTGGATCAAGGAGAAAACAAAGAAATTCCAGGAAAACATCTACTTCTGCCTCATTGACTATGCTAAAGCCTTTGACTGGTGTGGATCACAACAAACTGGAAAATTCTTAAAAAGATGGGAATACCAGACCACCTTTTCTGCTTCCTGAGAAACCTGTATGCAGGTCAAGAAGCAACAGTTAGAACCAGACATGAAAAATGGACTGCTTCAACATTGGGAAAGGAGTAAGTCAAGGCTGTATATTGTCATCCTGTTTATTTAACTTCTATGCAGAGTACATCATTTGAAATGCTAGTCTGGATGACACACAAGCTGGAATCAAGATTGCCAGGTGAAATATCAATAACTTCAGATATACAGATGACATTGCTTTGGCTACAAAGGTCAGTATATCAAAGCTATGATTTTTCCAGTAGTCATGTACAGATGTGAGTGTTGGACCATAAAGAAGGCTGAGCACTGAAGAACTGATGCTTTCGAACTGTGGTGCTAGAGAAGACTCTTGAGAGTCACTTGGGTTGCAAGAAGATCAAACCAGTCAATCCTAAAAGGAAATTAAAGGGTTGATTTCCCTGAGTATTCATTGGAAGGACTGATGCTGAAGCTGAAGCTCCAATACTTTGAACACCTCATGCAAAGAGCCAACTCATTGGAAAAGACCCTGATGCTGGGAAAGATTGAGGGCAGGAGGAGAAGAAGGCAACAGAGGATGAGATGGTCAGATAACATCACCAATTCAATGGACATGAATCTGAGCAAACTCCAGGAGATAGTGAAGGACAGGGAAGCCTAGCATACTGCAGTCCATAGGGTCACAAAGAGTTGGACACGACTTAAAGACCGAATGACAACAACAATGGCAATCACTGGAAAGGATATGGTTTTATTCTCCTATATTTACAGTGTTCTTTTTTATTATTCTGGTCAATTAATCTATTTGATGGTTGTAATCCATTTTCAACTGTGTTGGGGCCCAGCCGGCTGATGTAATCAGCCAGAGCCATTACGGTCGGAGCACTGCAAGCCTGCTGCCATATAAGGCCCTGATTACGTGCCAGCTATACATTCGGCTGGCAAATCACCAAAAGGATCATGCGGCGAACGTATATCCGACAGGCCAATCACCCACAAGACTCCCACCCACTCCCTATATGCCTGTCAGAGCTCCTCCCTTCTTTTCCCCTCCCTCCCTTCCTCCCCCTATATAATCGCCTTGCGCTCAATAAAGTTTTGCAGCTTGATCAGAATCTTTGTCTTGCTGCCATTCTTTGCGCCTCTTGTCCCAACCCTTTCATCCGTCTTCAGGTGGATTCGGAGCCTCCGTTGATTGCTCTGCGGGCCAGAGCGACTGCGCCCAGCTAGCGGCTGGAGCAAGTGGCGCCCAACGTGGGGCTCGAAGACCACTTGGACGGACTGCTATCCCCGTTGACCAGACCCAGCAAGGAGCACCGCGATTACCCGCTCGCGAGATGACTCCGAGGAGACCCCCCCCCCTTGACGGCGGCATTTGACCAGGTAAGGCTTAATCATGGGACAAGCATGTTCACAAGATGATGTTTTTATTAGCCAGCTTAAAGAATCCCTCAAGGTGCGGAGAATTCGGGTTCATAAAAAAGATTTAGTTTCGTTTTTTCATTTTATTTTTAAGACCTGCCCCTGGTTCCCTCAAGAGGGCACTATCGACACTCATATATGGGATCGTGTCGGAGATTGCCTTAATGACTATTATCGTGTTTTTGGCCCCCAGACTGTGCCTATCACCACCTTTAACTACTACAATCTTATAAAAGATATTCTCACCAACCAGGGCCATACCCCAGACATTCAGCACCTTTGTCAAGAAGGGCAAAAAATCCTTTCCAGCCACTCCTGTCCCCCCTCTAGAGCACCCTCTACCCAAGATCTTATACAAAGTGACCCCATACACCCTAATAACACCAGTGCCGTTACCATTACTTGCCCCCCCTCACGGGCCCTCTCAAGCTGTCCCTCGATTTCTATCAATATTGAGACAAATCCAAATCCTACTGCTATATACCCCGATCTTAAAGACCTAAGAG
Source organism: Antilocapra americana (assembly GCA_007570785.1). Lineage (NCBI taxonomy): Eukaryota > Metazoa > Chordata > Mammalia > Artiodactyla > Antilocapridae > Antilocapra > Antilocapra americana. Next base: position 462,592 of record ML663426.1, on the reverse strand, counting down.
AGATAACCAACACAGGCACAGACGATCAGCTGGCCCCTGCTGACCAAGCTGATCTAGAAGATGAAGCAGCCCACTATAACGGCCCTGACTGGCCTCCTTCTTCCTCTGCCCCTACTGCTCCCGCCACAGCTGCCATTTTAAGCAAGCCCGCGCTTAATGCTTCTTCACCACCGCCCTGTTCAGCCGCCATCTTAGACAGCTCTGCGCTTCCGCCATTTATGCCACCGCCATATTTTCCTACCCACCCAGTTACGCCTGCCGCTCCCAACACAGCTCGTCTCTTGGCTCCTGTTCTACATAACTCTGAGCCACCACCCATCAACCAAACTCCCCTTCCCCAAACAACTTCCCTTCAAGAAGCCCTGATTTTCATCCGAGAGGTTAAGGCGGTAAGACAATTTGCAAAGCTTTCCTACCACCCTATAGCACTCCCCAAATCACGGGGAACAGACCTAGACCCCCAAACAATAGACATTTTGACAGCCACCCACCGGGTGCTTAACACCTCTAACCCCAATCTAGCCCAAGACTGCTGGCTATGTCTCAGCCAAGGCACTCCCATGCCCCTGGCTGTCTCCGTTAATACATCAGACCTCAACACCATTGACCAAAACTGCACTCTCGGCCTGCCCTTCAGGGTCCAACCTACACTGTTTTCATTCTCCCCCTGCGTCTACAAGCACCCGTGCAATGATTCCACAGATATCCCCGTTGGCTTCGCTGCCTTTACCAACTGTAGCTCCGTGCTTAACTACACCTCTAACCACACCACCCTCCTTTGCCCCGGACCTGGAAAAACGTTCATTTGCGGTAATAATCAAGCCTATACCTCCCTACCCCCTTCATGGACAGGGCTGTGCACCCTAGCCACCCTGCTACCAGACATAGATATCATTCCAGGAAACGAGCCTGTTCCCGTTCCCGCTTTTGACCACCTTGCAGGATGGCACAAAAGAGCCCTAGCCATTATCCCCTTGCTTGCTTGGTTGGGAATCTCTGGAGCGGTAGCTACGGGATCTGCAGGCCTAGGATATGCAGTTCATTCGTATGCACAGCTCTCTAAGCAGCTCATTGATGATGTCCAGGCCATATCCAGCACCATTTGTGATATCCAAGATCAACTAGACTCCCTAGCAGAAGTAGTCCTTCAAAACAGATGAGGCTTAGATCTTCTCACCACAGAACAGGGAGGTATCTGCCTTGCCTTACAGGAACGCTGCTGCTTCTACGCCAACAAATCCGGCATTGTCTGAGATAAAATAAAAAGGCTACAAGAAGACCTAGAAAAAAGAAGAAAAGCGCTAATGGAAAATCCCTTTCTGACGGGCCTTAATGGACTACTCCCCTATATCCTTCCCCTTCTCTGGCCCCTGATCACTGTCCTCCTGCTTCTCACCTTTGCCCCCTGGGTTCTGAGGCGTGTCACGACACTTGTCAAAGACCAGCTTAACGACATACTAGGGAGACCCATCCAGATCCACTATCACCAGTTGGAAATGCTCGACCATGAAAATTATCAAGGCCCTCTCCCACGGGAGCTGCATGGCTCTCAAGAGTCTGCATTGCGGCCCAGTTGCTGCAATGGACACCGCTAGGTGCGCGACAAAGGACCGCAAGGAGGGGCCTCCACTAAAGAGGCCACTCTCGAGCCTCCTGCGAGGTAAGCCAGCTTGCATGGAGGTTGACACCCAAATCCTCCCCTCCAAAAAAGGGTGCCATTAAGCTCTACGCAGAGCTCAGGAGGAGCTTGGCCACTGCCTCCCCTAGCCGGTCAATGTCCAAACAAAACCAGACTCCTCGCCTTAAGAAACAAAAAGGGAGGAGATGTTGGGGCCCAGCCGGCTGATGTAATCAGCCAGAGCCATTACGGTCGGAGCACTGCAAGCCTGCTGCCATATAAGGCCCTGATTACGTGCCAGCTATACATTCGGCTGGCAAATCACCAAAAGGATCATGCGGTGAACGTATATCTGACAGGCCAATCACCCACAAGACACGTACTCCTTATATGCCTGTCAGAGCTCCTCCCTTCTTTTCCCCTCCCTCCCTTCCTCCCCCTATATAATCTCCTTGCGCTCAATAAAGTTTTGCAGCTTGATCAGAATCTTTGTCTTGCTGCCATTCTTTGCGCCTCTTGTCCCAACCCTTTCATCCGTCTTCAGGTGGATTCGGAGCCTCCGTTGATTGCTCTGCGGGCCAGAGCGACTGCGCCCAGCTAGCGGCCAGAGCACAACTGTGCCTCACATGTTGCACTGTTGTGGTAATTTTACATAATATCAAATTATGGGAAATATAGAATGATTCTTTAAATGGCCAGCTGATGTACAGCTAATATATCAGTATCAGTTCAGTAGCTCAGTTGTGTTGAACTCTTTGCAACCCCATGGACTGCAGCACGCCAGGCTGCCCTGTCCTTTACTATCGCCTGGATGCAAATGTTTAATAAATAATAATTTGGAAATATACTGAGTTTTTAAAATTATACATTCTTAAATCAAATCAAGCATCTAATCACTGACCCTTTGGATTCCATAAAGAAAGAAATAGGAGTCTTGCCAGCTCTCATTCTGAGATCATTTGTAGGTTTAATCTGTGTATCTGAGCCATCATGACACCCTTAAAAACTCTTCTCACTCATTGCCAGAGCTACTTGTGCACTAGAAAGAGACTTAGTAAATTCTCCTAAGCCCTGCTTTCCGCTCCCCATCATCCATTATGCTCTGGAGCTATATTGCAGGTCCCACTTCTTCATTCCTGGATTGTCCCCATCTTCTTTACTCTCTTACTTAGAATCCTTGTTTGAATTGTATGTTTATCTGGCTTCAATTTTGGTTTTCCCCCTGGATACTGTCTTTCAACACTCTGGACACCAACAGCCAGATCCTTATGCATTTGGGATTACAACCCATATACAACACCCAAGGCTTCAGTTGTCCAAGAACACAGTACAGACACTCTGCCTGGTTTAATATTGACCATGCTGCAGCTATAAAACCAAACCCATGTACCAAATGCTTTCGAAAGTTTTCAAAATCCAGGAATCAAGGCCAATGCATTTTGATAACTCTATTAAAGATTTTTTTTAAAAAAAAGGGAACAAAGGAGAAAGGAGCCAATCAACAAAATGATTTGGAGTCAGCAGATGTGAATCTGAGTCCCTGCTCAGCCATATACTAGCTAATGACACTGGACAAGTTTGCAATTTCTCTTCTTCATCTATAAAGTAGCACCTTGCCTGCCAGTTTCTTAGGGCTGTTATAAGGACTAAACAAGATCACAGAAGATGGAACAATTTGCAAACAAAGAAAATTATCCTTATTGAAAGGATAAATAAGTAATATTTTGAAAAGAATAAATCTTTTGACATTTTACAAAGTAGCTAAGATAATAATTATTTAAAATGTAAAGACATTCCAGCAAATTCTAGTTTCCTATGACTCCTGGAGTTTCCTGGAAAAGTTAATCATTCATGCTAACTGGCTGTTGCCATTTTTTAACTTACGATTTCTCCCATTACACCATCACTCCGGTTTCTTACATACAGAAAGGGCTGCCTTTATATTTCATGTCTTCTTTTCAATATCGAGACTAATACAGCACAGTGACATGAATAATAGCCAATCTGTCACAGCCTACGCTACACCTCATAACATGATTCATCGATGCAGCTTTGGTGGTGCAATGCTCCTTGATTTGAAGTTCTGGAGGTCTGTGATTTCCCTCTATATTAACTTTGACCATGTTCTGTCAGTATTCTAAAGCACAGTGGCTTTGAAGTGAAGGGATGCTCTATTTTAAGGGACAAGGATGCCTAACGTTTAGTATAGAACTATGTTCCGTACACTAATTCAATCCCGTTCTTAGGTTTCATGCCCTTGTTTATATCAGAAATAACTGTCACCCACAGTTTATGTAAATATTATGCCTCACAAAATATTCCATTGTTTTTCCTTAATTTTCTTTTTGTAAAGAACAATGCTTAGTTAGTAGAGCTACCACCAAAAGCCTTTTAATTGAATGGGTTGTCTCTAAAATAATCAATGGTCATGCTGAGGGCAATTCCATTTATGGCTTGCCTGCTTGCTTGTAGCTTTTGGGGGAAAAAAGCAGCACTTTCTGGGAGATTCTTTCTTCAAGTCTCTGAGATGTTCTCTTTGTTCTAGCACATCAACCATTTTCATATCCCTATACCTCTAAAGTTGCATACCTGTGGAAGAGTCAGTTCTCTATTTTTAGTTGTGCTAATGGCCAATTTTCACACAATAGAGCAACCTGACCAAACAGTGACCTGAAACAGCATGTTGAGATAGATGACATGCAGACTTGCCGTTACAATCCAAAATACTGGTTGTTAAAGGCTATATGTGGTAACAGTTAAATCTGGGCTGTTTAAAGATGGCACCCACAGCACAACTTTGGGAGAGTTATTTTCAGCTCAGTTTCAGATAGACACTGAATTCATGCTCTGGGACAATGGAGTGAGCCCTTTTATGAGTTGAGGTTGACATTTAAACTGATTGATACATATTTCTTGAGCCCTTGCCATGGCTATCAAAGTGACTGAATCATTTGATTTAGTTAGAAGGCAAAAGCTGTGTTTTAAAGCACAAATTAAATTTATGAAGTGAAAAACTAAAGCAAAAATGCCTGGGCAAACAAGGCTGAGATACCTTAAAAAATTCCCCAAACAATGTGTCCGAAGAGCAGACTAGGGGACAGCCAGCCAGAACAGGGTGCAGCAAGAGCCATGGGGCATATGGCCTCCAAAAGGGATGGAGAGATTAGGGCAGATTGCCAAGCATTCAGTCTGTTTTCTCCCTTGGCCACTTGCTCTCTTAGGAGGGACACTGGATACCTCTATTCTCTTTGACATGCAGGCAAATTAGTCAACTGGTAAATATGAAATGCCTACCATGTATCCTACTCTCCAGGTGCTATAAGAAGGGGATACAAAGAAATTTGTAATGTGACTTCCACACTCAACTTGATTAGTTAGGGAGTAAAGGTATCTCTCCATAACAAAACCGAAAGTTTGGCCATATGCCAAGTGAGAGATAGGGCTTATCAAGTTCATGGAAGTTCATGGTTGCCTATCTATTTGGACCTTTTCCACCTTTCTTCCCTGACTTCACAAGCTAAGGCAAGTTCTTTCAGTATAGGCTCTCCTAGAACCTCCACTTTCCTTCATAGGCCTTTTCTGGAGTAACTCTGTGATTATTTTGCTTCTAGCCACCTGCCTGTATAACCTGCAATCAACTTGAAAGACCAGGGCATTTTCCTGTTCAACACTGTATCTTCAGTTTTTAGCACATTGCTTAGTTTGCCTGTCATGTAATTTAGTATGTTTTTTAATATTTATTTTTAGCTAACTTTAATTGGATATGATTTACATATGATAAACTAAATTCATTCAATGGACAAAGTTTTTTTCCAACTTTTTATTTTGTATTAGGATACAGCTGATCAACAATATTATAATAGCTTCAGGTGAACAATGAAGGGACTCAGCCCTACATATACATATATCCATTCTCCCTCAAACCCCCTTCCCATCCTTAATGTACAAATTTAGATATTAATAAATGCATACAGCCAGAGAGCCACCACCACAACCAAGATACAGACTGTTTCTATCAGCTCCAAGAGATCTCTTGCGACCCTTTGCAATCCATCCCCACCTCTGATCCTGGCCACAGACCACCACCAAAGATTTTGTCTGCATTTTCTAGAATTTCTACAAAATTTCATTTTCTAGAATTTCTAGTTTCATATACATACAAGGTGTACCCCTGTATGTGGATTATTTTTATTTCCATGCCCATACATAATAAATATATTTTATTCATTTTGACAGATACAAATTTTCATATATGGCTGAACCAGGTGTTATACAACCAATTCCTTGCTGATAAGCATTAAAGTTTTTTTCCTATATTTTTCTACCATGCAGCTAATTTTTATGCTTCTGTAGTAGCTTAAACATTGTCAGTTCCTGTTCCATTTTATCTTCTGGATTAAAAAATAATTTCAGTGTGGCCTTAACCTCTGGTTTAGTATTTGGATCTGTCAAATTTGGATATTGGTAGACAGTATATTAAGACTCAGTTTCAAGTAATAGAAAAGCAACTCAAAGTAAACTTAAGTAAACAAGGGTATTTATTCAGCATAGTGATTTTGAGAATCTTTCATGTTACTATGCTGCCACAATAATTTTAATGCATCCTCCAGTAGTATTTTCTGACAAAGAATGCATTTCTGTTTTATTATCATGTTTCCCTCATATGTTATTTCAGTTGTTTTATCATGGCAAATGAACAAAAGTGTTTCAAGTGGTGTGTGAATAAGTGAGACTCCTCAGCAGGGGCTGCAAACTTTCATCACTGTTAAATGAACTTGGGTAAAGTATTGGACTGAGTATCACATGATTTTATACATTTGAAACTCTGGAGTTCACTTTTTTTTTGCTAACTCTGTCACATCTGTGAGATGATCACTGTTTTTACCTTGTAATATAGACAAGAACTTGTACCAGGAATCAGAAGTGTGTCAGATCAGCCAATTATTTGTCATTAATTTCTGCTTATGTTATTCATAAGAGCCCCAAAGCTGAATTTCTTTGAAGGGATATTTTTAAGTGACATCAATTTTTCAAAGGTTTCTTTACTTCCAGCTAGATTTTTGAAAATCTGTAAGTTGGTTTTCTGGGTTCACAGAAACTGTAACTAGTTGATATCAGGGGAAAGTGAAAGGATGAGCTATGGCACCACCATAAGCCCCTTTGTGGGGTGGAACTCCCCACATTTCTTGGGACCACTTGTCTCCCTAATGCAATAGATGGTCACATAAATACTAATGGAGTATGCCAGTGTATTTTCAGATATTCAAAAGTAATAGAGCTTTTTTCTTTCTGACTATATGAGCTTAAGTATATAAATAGAACAGCCTTCACTTTGAAGACCATTGCTAATCAGTGGAGAGTTATTGAGACTCAGTAAACAGAGGAGTGACATCATAAAAAGAGTATTACAATTATACTAACATGGTGATATTACACAGAATGTGTTGCAAAGAATAGTGACCAATGAAGTGAAAGTCACTCAGTCGTGTCCAACTCAGTCGAGTCCAAACCAGAGGACTGCAGCATGCCAGGCTTCCCTGTCCATCACCAACTCCTTGAGTTTGTTCAGACTCCTGTCCATCGAGTCAATAATGCCATCCAACCATCTCATCCTCTGTTGTCCCCTTCTCCTCCTGTCTTCAATCTTTCCCAGCATTAGGGTCTTTTCCAATGAGTCAGTTCTTCACATCAGGTGGCCAAAGTGTTGGAGTTTCAGCTTCAGCATCAGTCCTTCCAATGACTATTCAGGACTGATTTCCTTTAAGATTGACTGGTTTGATCTCCTTGAAGTCCAAGGGACTTTCAAGAGTCTTCTCCAACATCTCAGTGCAAAAGCATCAGTTCTTCAGCATTCAGCTTTCTTTATAGTCCAACTCTCACATCCATACATGACTACTGGAAAAACCACAGCTTTGACTAGATGGACCTTTTGTTGGCAAAGTAATGGTTTTTTTAGTAATGCATTTTAATATGCTGTCTAGGTTGGTCATAGCTTGTCTTCCAAGGAGCAAACATCTTTCAATTTCATGGCTGCAGTCACCATCTTCAGTGAATGTGGAGCCCAAGAAAATAAAGGCCGCCACTGTTTCCACTGTTTCCCCATCTATTTGCCATGAAGTGATGGGACCAGATGACATGATCTTCGTTTTTTGAATGTTGCTTTAAACCACCTTTTTTACTCTTCTCTTTCACTTTCTTCAAGCGGCTCTTTAGTTCCTCTTCACTTTCTGCCATAAGGGTGGTGTCATCTGCATATCTGAGGTTATTGATATTTCTCCCAGCAATTTTGATTCCACCTCGTGCTTCATCCAGCCCGGCATTTCCCATGATGTACCCTGCATAAAAGGTAAATAAGCAGAGTGATAACATATAGCCTTGACGTACTCCTTTCCCTACTTGGAACCCATCTGTTGTTCCATGTCTGGTTGTAATTCTGGCTTCTTGACCCACATATGGATTTCTCAGGAGGCTGGTAAGGTGGTCTGGTATTCCAATCTAAGAATTTTCCACAGTTTGTTGTGATCCACACAGTCAAAAGCTTTAACATAGTCAATGAAGCAGATGTAGATATTTTTCTGGAACTCTCTTGCTTTTTCTATGATCCAACAGATGTTGGCAATTTGATTTTAACTAACTTATTTAAGTAATACACACTCATAGGACAGTATATAAAGAAATAGAGAGTATAAAGTCCTCTATTTCCAGCCCAGCTCCTTAGCTAACTACTTAGCTAAACTATTAACTTAGTTAATAGTTACTTGTGCATCCTTCTGGATGTTTACTATGTGTCTACAACATGTACACTTATGCCTGTTGTTTAGTCACTAAGTCATGTTTGATTCTTTGCAACCCCATGGACTGCAGGAGCCAGGCTCCTCTGACCTCCACTGCTTCTCGGAGTTTGCTCAGTTTCGTGTCCTTTAAGGCAGTGATGCTATCTAACCATCTCATCTGCTGCTGCTCTCTTCTACTTTTGCCTTCATTCTTTCCCAGCATGAGGGTCTTTTTTCCCCATGATGCCTATGCCTAGACTTATCTATTTGGATAAATGAGGTTAACTGTTCACACTGTCATGAACATTGCTTTTTCATTTAACAATATACCTTAGACACCTTTCCACCCATATAGAGAACCACTTGATTCCTTTTCAGTGCTATTGAGTATTCCATTACATGGATATGTAATGATTTGTAAACCAGTTCTTTCTTTCTCTTTTTTTTCTGTTTTGTTCGTTATTAGAAACACTCTAGCAGTCATGTGTGTACATATGTCACACATAGGATTATTCTTAAAAACAAAAGTAGCAGAGTAAAAGCACATATAGGTTTCTATTGTTGCATAACACACTGCTCTGTCAAACACCAGCCATTCATTTTTTCATGATTTCCTGGGTTGACACCTTGGGCAGAGCTCAGGGGCCATGGCTCACCTCTGTTTCCCATGATGCCAGATGGACCCACTCAGGCATGTTCAGTCTCTTGGTAGGTTAGCTGGTCCTAGATACCCCTCTCCCCTATTGGGGGCTACAGCACTAAGGGCTGTGATGGCTGGGCCCCTCTTTCTCACCACATAATTTCTGTCTCCACATGGAATCTCATCCTCAAAATTAACCCATGATGAAATACAAAGTTGGAGCAATAGAAGCAAGTGAGAACAGACACTGAAAAGCTTCTTATGGCCTAGACTTGGAAGCCACACAATAATAATTCTACCACATTCTATTGGTCAGAATAAACCCACAGCACCCCAGATAAAAGGAGTAGGAAGGTTAAGCCACCTCTTTGTTTAATTTTTATTTTTTTTAATACAATTAACATTTTATATTGGGATATAGCCAATTAACAATGTTGTGGTAGTTTCAGGTGAACAGCAAAGGGACTCAGCCATATGTATGATGGAACTTATGACATTTACACAGCAAGACACCACCATACAGAGATGGAAGATGTTTAACCATTGTTGTAAGCAAATTTGTAAACCACACTCCCCAAAGTATGTGCATATGTTAATTTTTATATATGTTTTCAATTAGGAGAATATTGTAATATTCAGATCACTATAAAATAATATAAGAATGATGCAAGACACATTGTAAAGGAACTTATTAACTGATTAAGAAAGAGGTGCTAGGCAAGAGCAGAAGATTCTTTCAGTGTTATTCAGAACTAGGTCTCTAATGTCATTGTACAAGTTCAGAGTATTGGGAATGGTGGAGACCACAGGCCTAATTTGCTCCAGCCCCATCTAATGTTGAGATTCCCTCTTCAAACACATCCCATTGGTAGGGACATCTTTGTCTCTGTGGATAGTCCATTCCATTTTTGATGATTTCTGCTACATGGGTCTTTCCTAAATTGAGCCAAATGTTGCCTCCTTCCTCAGTCCTACTTTAAATCTGTAGAGGCCAGAGAACGATTCCATTCAACCTTGGCCATAAGGCCTCCCATAACTGAAGTTCACTATTGTGTCCTCCCTTAGTCGTTTCTTCTCTTGATTAAACTTCCCAGGTCCTTCTTCCACTCCTCATATCATGTAGGTTCCAGAATTTCCATCCTCTCTAAGGACAGCAGTGTTTGGATATACTTCTGTGTGTCAATCTCTCTCAAACTACAATGTCAGAACAGAATACAGGAACTTGCCTGGTGTTCCAGTGGTTAAGACTCTGCACTCCCAATACAGGGGGCCTGGGCTCGATCCCTGGTCAGGGAACTAGATCCCACATGCTATAACTGAAGATACTGTGCCACATCTAAAGATCCCTGGTGCTGCAACTAAGCCCCTGCACAGCCAAATAAATAAATATTTAAAAAGAAAAAAGAACAGAACACATACAAGGATGGTCTGACTAGCATATAACAAAGCTGAGGCGTTAACTCTTTTTCTTGGACATTTTACTTTGTTTATTTATTTTATTTTATTTATTTTCTTTACATTATCGTGTTGGTTTTGCCATACATTGACATGAATATGCCATGGGTATACATGTGTTCCCCTTCCAGAACCCCCCTCCCACCTCCCTCCCGATTCCATCTCTCTGGGTCATTCCGGTGCACAAGCCCTGAGCACCCTGTATCAACATTAAACCTGGTCTGGCGATTGATTTCACATATGATAATTTAGGTTACACTAGCTTTGGGGAAGCTACATTTTATACTTCACTCATTTCTACTTTCAGTAAATGAAAAACCTCTGAGATTTTTTTTCCCCGACTATGCTCCTTTCAGTACAGTGCCAGAAATCACTTGAAAGGTCCTGTCCTTCCAAGCCAGGAGCTTCTTGTAACTCCCCATATGACAATCCTTTTTTTTTAAGTGGGTTTGATAAACTCTCATTTGTATTCCTACAGAATGGTATCAGTACTTGGCCCTTCTTTTCCCAAATAGTTGATGTATTGTATGCTTTACAAGGGAAAGGAACAAATCATGAGGTGCTCTTCAAAAAATTCTACATTTGGCTTTCTGTCCTAAGACAATATGTATGTTGGCTCTTTGGTAATTTATAAGTATAGAAAGTGAAAGGAAAGAAAGTGAAAGTCATTCAGTCATATCCAACTCTTTGTGACCCCACTGATTATGGAATTCCCCAGGCCAGAATACTGGAGTGGGTAGCATTTCCCTTCTCCAGGGGATCTTCCCAACCCAGGAATCAAATCCAGGTCTCCCACACTGCAAGCAGATTCTTTACCAGCTGAGCCACAAGGGAAGCCCTTAGGTATAAAAGAAGCCCACTTCTTGCTGTCCCAAATGAGAAAGGACAACTCACGATTAGACATTACAATTATCAATCATCTTGCTTGTAGGAGTCAGACGTACACTTCCCTAAGATGCACTAAACAGGCAATGCCAAAGGAGCCTGGTTCTCCTGAGAAAGTGAAGAAGGGTGGTGTTTATACTCTTCAGACTTTTTTGAAAGGAAGAAACATTGCAACTAAGATGGAAAAACCATTACAGGTAAAAACTGATTGTTCTTTAATATTATCCCCATCATACTTTTTGAAAAATTCTTTTTTTTATTTTTTGAGTTCAAAATCTTTCATTGGCTGCCTTATGAAAAGAATCAGTTAATTTAGAGCCTGGAAATGAGAAGAATTCCCTGATTTTTGACTAAAAATTCTCTTAAAATAAAAAAGCCGTTTTTCAACATAAATATAACATTTTATATTTATTTATATCAATCAAGGTTCAGCTTTTAGATTCAAAGGAAGTAGCTAGTTAGGGGAGATTTTAAGGCTCCTGATTATGTCTTAAAAATACATTCACTGTCCCTACCAAATTCTTGTGATAAGCAGATTTTATACCTATGTTATGGATGTCCTCCTCCAAGTCACTGAAAAATTGTTGAACTGGTCAAGACCAAATTTCCAGCTCTTCTGTATGACACTAGAAAGTTCCCTTCAGGATTGCAATGAGCTATAATCAGCACCTTTTGACTACAGTAAATCGACCACGGCTGAATCCACCAAGCTCTACTGGGCATGCAGCCCACGCTTCTGTAACTCATCCAAAAGGACATCATGAAACACACTAATATCTGCTCTCCCAATGCAATGCCCTCTTCTTTCTTTCTCCCTAAATTCCTTGTTTTAAACTTGGCAAGTTTAAGGTTGTTCCACAGATTTGGGTTTATTTAACCTTCATAAGGAAAGACATTCCTAATGCAGAGATTTTTTAAGTGTCTGTACAATTCTGTAATTTAAAAATGCCAAATTCATCAATACACCAAATAAAGTGAACTAGCCCAATGCACACACTATTCTTAGCTCAGTCTGCCAGGGCACATTTGCATAATATCACAATGTACTGATTTCAGCTGTTTGTAATATCAGGCTCAGACTGAGCAAGGCCAGGAAACAGAATAGAAGTGGCAATAGATGCTACACTACTGCTTTTCATTAATGAAAGGCTTAAAGAATGGCCTCTAAGAAAAATAACACTTGTCAGAGCCTTAAATGGGTACTGTCTAAAGAGTATTGATTGATTCTCGACTAGCCAGGAAATTAGAAAGAGGAGAGTCATAGTGGAACAATTCATCTTTTGTCAATAAAAGGAATCTTTGTTTCTTTTGGAAACCATCTCTCTCGTTGTTCATAGCATGCAGTCTTTAAGAACGGTATATTCTGTAACGATTTTCATGTGTTATCTTGGAAAGTCCTCCAATTGCAATAATTTTGTGTGCTTATACGTGTCACCTTTAACCACTCTTAATCACATTCACCTACCAATGTGAAGTGCCAAAGAAGTGAAATGTTGGCCCAATGTACCCAGGAGTTGTTTAGTATGGTAACATTGAAAATGGAGAGAAGTTGTCGTTTATGTCAATGAAGACTAAAAGTTACATTCTGTTATGTTGTCTAGATAGTCATTTTTTCATTAGAATGTAAGTGCTATGGGAGCAGGGATGTTGTTTTGCTCAATGTCCTATCCTCAGCACTTTGAAGAGTGCCTGTCACATAGCAGATACTCAATAATATTCATGGGGTGAATAAATGGATTAATGGATAACTACTTCAATATACATATCTACTCAATGTCTACTATGGACAAGGCCCCAGAACATGCTATTGGGTGTAGTCGTTCACTTATTCAACAAATATTGAATGCTTAACATGTCTCAGGCACTGAACTAGGCTCTAAGAGTATAACTATGGAGAAGATGGAGTGTGCCCTCTTAGAGTGTATAGCCCAATGACAAGTAACCAAAAGTAAAAGATAGATTCTCCACTCTTGGGAGCTATCTATGTTAAAGTTAAGTTGGAGAGAAGGTCCTACTATAGAGTACAGGGAACTCTGCTCAGTGATATGTGGCTGCCTGGGTAGGAGGAGAACTTGGGGAAGAATGAATCCACAGTTCTGTATGACTAAGTCCCTTCACTGCTCAAACTACCTGAAACTAACACAACATTGTTAATTGGTTATACTGCAATACAAAATATACAAAATAAAAAGCTTGAAACTAAATAAATAAAATCAAGTTGGAGAGGCAAGATATAAACAGAAAGCTAAATAATGAGACTTCAACATATACAATACAAAGTCTATCATCCCTTTTTTGTGTAAGGTTCTAAGGCTTTTAGAGAATCCACCTGCAATTAAGTTCATGTCCAGTTTTTTGTTTTGCTCTATGAATATTTCACTCTGTTTTATTTTCGTTTATCATTTTTTCTTTCCCATACACTAAACAGGAAACAAAATAAAGTGTGATACAGCTTGTTTACTTGAAAACATCTCAACCTTTCTGCCTACACCACCAAAAGCAATCGTACTTCAAAGTCTGTTGGCTGTATCACCTCAACACTTTCAATTTAGATGTAGTTACATTTGCATAACAGTTTAGCTGTGAATTTGGCAGGAAATTTCTGAAGAGTTATTTTGGTTCTACAGAGAGCATGCCCAATGTCTAATAAGCAGATCTCCTGTGCAGTATTGCATTTTTATCTTCACAAAAAAAGTACCCTGGAGGCTCATACCTTGGCAAAATCTTTTTTTGCTAACAAATAATATGATTACCAGCATTGCTTTTCCTGAGAGTGATAATGTGGTAAAGCCTGTTGAATTTTTGAAACCATAGTAGCAATACAGGGGAAACTCAATAAAAATTATATTTTCAGATTTTCATATAGTTCACTTTTCTGATTATAAAAGAAATGCATATTCATAATTATATATTTGGAAGGTACAGAAAAATAGAAAGAAAGCAAAAATCTCTCAAATCCTACCACCTGAAGTTAAACACTTTAATATATAGGAGTAAGTTGTTCTGGTTATGTGTGTATCTGTGTGTGTGCCTATGTGTGTGTAACAGACCAAAAGGATTCTAAGATGAGGATACCATGATGGATTAATAATGACTGCATCCTTTCTTTCACTCTTTCATCCTTTGTTTCTTTAATTTAATTACAGAAAATTTCAAACAAAATACAAAATAAGCAAAATAAAATCATGAAAACTCATATACCCATCCATCATCTAGCTTTCACAACTGTCAACATTCTGCCATTTTTGTTTCATCTATATCTCCTGCCCAATTCCCAAGAGACTTGATTATAACATTGATATACTTCTTTTATCGTTAAGAATGGCATACATTAAAATATACGTGTTTCAGCTGCACAATTTTGAAAAAATTGATACATCCATGTAATCTACGCCCATATCCAGAGAGTTCCCTTCACAATCAAGTCTGCCCCTCCTCCACTTTAAAGACAGCCAGAATTTTGGCTCACCTAGAACTTCATATACATATACAAATACAAGTACATAAACATATAAACATAATTAACATTTCATGTACATAAATATATATATACAGTATGTACTCTTTTGTGTCTGAGTTCTACATTCAGCACAATATCTATGAAATCCGTCCATGTGATTGTGTGTTTCAGTAATTTGAATTTTGGTTTTTGTTTTGCTGAATGTATGA
Source organism: Antilocapra americana (assembly GCA_007570785.1). NCBI lineage: Eukaryota > Metazoa > Chordata > Mammalia > Artiodactyla > Antilocapridae > Antilocapra > Antilocapra americana. The sequence goes on along the minus strand of ML663426.1, from coordinate 447,552 downwards.
AGATATCATGGTTTGTTTATCCATTTTTCTGTTAGTGAACACCTGAGCTATTTCCAATTTGGGATCTTATAAATAAAAGGGATGTAAACACTCTAGTGCACTGTGTATGTGCATAAATATAATTTTATTTTTCTTGAATAAATACCCAGAAGAATGGCTGGATCATCAAGTAGGTGTATATTAGTTTTATAAAAAACTGTTGGACTTTTTCCCATAGTGGTTGTAACTGCTTCCCACATCACCAGCTATGTAGGAGAGTTCCAGTTGCTCTACATCCTCACCCACATTATGTATTATCAACCATTCTGGAGGGCATGTCAGTGTTAAATTCTGATCCAGTCATTAGGATAACCTAACATGTATATTTCTAGGTTGAGGACTGATCAGGGCCCAGTGGGTACCAATGACATCTCAATGCCTATGGTGTCACAAAGGCTGCTCCCTGACCAGTGAGCATCTGGAGTATGGGGGACAGAGTTGGTGGGAATGAGCACTGGTGATGGGTGTTTTGAAAGGCTCAGGCCAGCTAAACAATCAAGCTAGGCCAATAGAGCAAAATATCATGTCTGGAAATAGAAGCTATCACAACTCCAATGGGCTTAAGAAGCATACATTGCCCTGCACCATGAAAACCAAGCTGCAGTTCTCCAAGAGCCATGTGGATCCCCTCCTCCAGGAAAACCAGGCTGCCCAGAACCAGAACTTGACCACCCAAATTTTCCTCTCTGCCATTCTCAAGTACGTGTCTTCCAACGTTCTGGAGCTGGTAAGCAATGAGACCCAGAGCAACAGCAGGATTCACAGGGTGATGGACAGTCACCCGCAGCTCCATCACGCCTTTGACAATGATGCCAAATCTCAGGTTCATCAAATGTTCTGATGTAGTAAGGACTGCTGATATCTGAGTCCCAGAATCTGGAGAGAGTCCACATCAACTTATTCATCATCAAAACCTCTCATGGCCCAAGAAGCCCTGTGCTGTTAACACCTGCATATGTTATTAAAGAACCTAAACCTATGGATATGCTCTGGCTCCTCTCAGTTGTAATCCTATTGAGTTGAAGGTGTCTGTGAGGTGTCCAAGAGAAGATGAGTCCACAGAGAGCCAGAGGGATAGAGGAAGTGGTCAGTGTTGGGGGGCAGGAGCTTGAAACGGATTACAGAGTAGTGGTTTCTCATGATAACTTTGTGGGGAGTGCCCTGGTGGGGTGGGGGAAGTACCAGGTTGGTTTGGGGGAGGGGGGAAAGAGGACTTCCTCATTGGCTCTGAGGAAGTAAGGATTTGAGACCAGAGAGTTGGCTGGGGGCATCCTAGGCATGTTGACTTCCCAGAGTGATGGTGGTAGCTGAGGTGGAGCTGAGCATGATGACTGGGGAGGGGTACAGAAAGTGTCGGTCACTCAGTCATGTGTGACTCTGTGACTCCATAGACTGTAGCCCTCCAGGTTCCTCTGTCCATGGAATTCTCCAGGCAAGAATACTGGAGTGGGTAGCTATGTTCTTCTCCGGGGGGTCTTCCTGACCCAGGGATGGAACCAAGGTCTCCCGCTTTGCAGGCAGATTCTTTGCCATCTGTGCCACCAGGGAAGCTTCATTTATAAAGGGGAATGTCTACAGGTCAGAAGGAGGTATCAGTGGGGATGGGAAGGAGAGGGCTGAACAGCAATTGGCATGAACTTAATGGAGCAGAGACTTTCACAGAAAAAGCGAGGTGGGATAGAGGAAAGATTAAACAGGTATACAGAGGAAACTATGGTTATGTTGATTTCATTTATTATCTATACCCGACCTCATTCCCAAAAATAGACTTGAAGCAGGGATTATTAGTTACATAGTGCTATGATGCTTCCTAAAGAATATATCTTTTTATCCTCTCTTACGGAAACATAAATAGGAATATTACATATAAGCCACTCTCTGGCCTTAAGGCAGGCAATTCAAGCAGCTTCTAATGATTATAAAATATTAATGAAACGATTTATTTCTTTTTTCAAACTTTATGTGTGCTGTGCGACTTATGGGATCTTAGTTCCCCAACCAAAGATTGAACTTGAGCCCTGGCAGTGAAAGTGCCAAGTCCCAACCACTGGATCACCAGGGAATTCCCCATGAGTTGATCTGTTAATGTGTTTCATTTAAAATACAATTATCAATCTCATTTTTGATGAAACACCAATGAATCTAATGACCATATATTTTATAGGGCACCATAAAGTTTTAAGTAGTTGAATAAAGTTTTAAAAAGTATAAATATATCATGCATAAATTCTGTTCCAAGTGATGAACTAAAAAAAAAATACATAGGGAGATGGAGAGGGAAAGGATTGGGAGTTTGGGGTAAGCAGATACAAACTATTAAATAGTGAATGGATAAGCAACAAGTTCCTATTCTATAGCACAGGGAACTGTGTTCAATATCCTGTGATAAGCCATAATGGAAAAGAATATGAAAAAGAATTAAGTCATGCTTATGGAGAAATTTTGCAGCCACTTCTGCATCAAATGTGAAGGACACTCCTCTGTCATTTTCACCCCAGCCTAGGACAACTTTATCACGGTCAGACCACAAAAGATCACAAAGAAAACTTTGATCTAGTATATCAGTTGTTTGCATAATTTGCCAAATCCTCTCCATAGATTGATGATCTGGTGATAAACCTCCATGACAGCAGAATATATTCTCCTACACGATGGCTGCTATCAGTAAACAGTTAAAGCAGTCTGTGAAAGTTTTCCATAGTTTAATGTTATATCTTTTTTTACATTCATCATAAAATCCATAAATTCTATTGATGCTGGCACATTCATGGTTTCCTCTGAGAAGACAAAGTTCTCTGGATATTTGATTTTGTAAGCCAACATGAGGCAGATAGTCTCCAGTGATTGTTTTCCCCTTGTGTGTTTATATATATATATATATATATAACTGAATCGCTTTCCTGTGCAGCAGAAATTAACACATTGTAAATCAACTATACTGAAATTTAAAAAGGAAAATACATTCATGCACTGTATTAAGTTCAAAACAGTTGTCATGGTGTCACATTACATATGGTGGAAATCTGAGATTAATTTGTATGAACTATAACTATTCACTCTCCTTTGTGAGAGTCAACATTTGAGGTTTTCGCTTGTTCATTGGATGCTCAAAGGCCACCCTCTGCTGTCTCTTTTCATAGAGGGCTGGTAAGAGGCCATTACACTGAGTTCAAGACAGTAGTTCACCACTGACAGGGCATGTGATCTTAGACATTCATTTATTTCCTCTGAACATCAGTTTCTCATCTGTAAAATGGGAATAATGTGTTCTTCCATCTGTGGGCTTTCACAAGAATTAAGATAATTTTTGCCTGTAAACTGCAGTTTAGCACAGTGCCCAGCACAGAGTACTCTTCATGAGTACATTCAACTTCTTCCAAAAATACCATGTGTGTAGGCATACTTCCCTAAGACGCAGCTAGATCTAGTTCTTACATGATACCTGGCTGGATGCTGTGGCCACTGGCTCTGCAAACCATACCCTGCTAAACCTTGTAGAGAGATGAAAGAGTATCTTGAAGATATCAGAGTTAAAACAGAGAACTAGACAGTCCAGACACAGATTTCCTCTTGGTTGCCCACTGCCTGGTGACCTACTTTCTCTCTGCTTTCCACCATTTGTACAGCAAAAGGCCCCACCTTGGCCTTTGCCTGTTACACAGTAGTACCCTTAGAATAAGACTATTGGGGCTGACTTTACAGCTCTTTGCAGTATGTGCTTGTTATAGATCCAAGAAATCTTTCTTGCCACATGATTTCATTGTCCAAATGTTCACACTACAAACTTGTGATTTGTTAGAGACCCATGAAGCTCTCCGAGCATCAGCCAAGCCCAACTCTTCCTCTGCTCTTTGTTGCAATTGACAAACAGCCCTGTCCCCAGTAACTGCCTATGGAGATTCACCTTTAAGATTACTACCACCACCCCACCCCAAAATGAAGTATCTGTTTGTAGAGGGCATCGGTTTCTCGTATTACATTGTCCTTCAGCCTACAGAGAATGCCTCTATGGTGGGTTATGCCAGGGAATTAATTACTATACTAAGATCATAGCATGTTGGCTAAATAGCTGTTCTGTGCTGTGCTGCGCTGTGCTATGCTTAGTGGCTCAGTCGTGTCCAAAGTTTTAAAAACTGCTTTTTGAACACATAGTTGTTGCTTGTAGCACAAAACATAATCTCCTGGATACTTCACTGAGCAGCACAACAAAGGATATTAATAGTCTCAAGAAGCCATAGCAGGTGGGTAAACCATGCCAGGGTTAGCAACTCCCTGTGGCTGTGTTATCAGGCCTTCCAGTCCATGCAATGGCCCAGAAGTAGGGATCGGTTATGACTCTTGGAAGGAGGCAGGCTTCTGAGGTCTTTTGGACATGCTTTGATTTCTGTAGTGAAGTTCGGAGGCTGAGCATGTAGGAGCTCAGGTTATAAAACCCTTTGGGGAGTCACATAGGTGAGAGAGAATCAGAGAAATACTCCAGTGCCTTTAAGGAATTATGCCTCAGCTATGCTTGCAGTTTTTAACAGGAAACCTGGGGACTATGACAAACATAGTACCCAGCTTATCTCTTGCCTCTTCATTTGCTTAATGGTATCTTGTGAAGAGGAGAAATTTTTAATTTTAATGAAATATAATTTTTCAACATTTAATCTTATTTTCTGTTATTACATGTGAATTACATGGACTATTTTTACCTTCTAAGCTAGGATAATTCCACTCAGTCAAAATGTATTTTCGATTTTACATATTAGATACAATTGCTAATATTTGATACAGATTTCTGGATTTGTCCTCCTGTTGGAATTCCTTTAATAAGTTTTGATATCAGGGTTGTTCTATTTTCTGAAAGACTTTGTATAAAATTGTTCTTATTTCTTTTTGATATGTCCAATAGAACTTACCAGTGAGATAATCTGAGACAGGGGTTGTTTGTGTAGATGTTTCTAATAAGTTCAATTACTTTGACAGGTATAAGGCATTCAAATTTTCTATTTCATCTTATATCAGTTTTGATTGTTTTGTTTTTCAAGTGCATTTTTTCTCACTTGTCTAATGTACTAGCATAACATTTCCCCTTTGACATATGTAGAATCTATAGGGATATCTGCTCCTTCATACCTAGTACTGGTTATTTGATTAAATTCTGTTTCTTTAAGTAAGTCTTGCTAGGGTTTCATCAATTTTATTAACCTCTTCAAAAACTAACATTTGACTTAGTAAGCTTTTTTATGTCGTTTTTACATTTTTTATTTCATTGATGTCTGCTCTTTATAATTTCTTTTCATTCTACTAACTGGATTCAATTTGGTATTATTTTCCTAGGATCATAAGATAGAAATGTAACAATTATTTTTACTCATTTTTTCTCTGTAATATAAACAGTTATTATAAATTTCATTCCAAGCATGCTTTAGCTGCCAATCACAAACTTTGTTGTTTTGTATTTTCATTTTCTTTCCACTTGAAATATTGTCTACCTTTCCCTTTTGATTCTTATTTGTACTATGCATTATTTAGAAATATGTTGCTTTATTTCCAAATAATTAAGGCTCTTCTAGTTTTATTATTGCAATGAACATCTAATTTCATTGTAATCAGAAAAACAAACTTAAAAAACAAACTTCTGAAATTTATTGAAACTTGACTGATGTCCTTGTATGTGTCTGTCTTAGTACCCATTATATGTATATTCATAAAGGATGTATACTCTGCAGTTGTTTGATGTTATATTTTATAAATGCTAATTAGGTTGAAGTGGTTGATAGAATTCTACAAATCTTCTATATGTTTAGTTACTTTTCATCTAGTTCTATCAATTATTGAGACAGGATATTTATCTCTGATTATGTTTTGCGGTTTATCTTCTTCTCTAATATAGCCAAATTTGTTTTAATGACATTTTGCCTGTATTTTAGGCATATGCAGAATTAGAATTCTTATTTCCTCCTAAGGTATTGTCTATTATCATTAAGAAATGTTCATCTTTCTCACTAATAAAACTATTTGTCTTGAATTGTATTGGTATAATCAATCCCAATTTCTTATAGTATTATTTATATATTGTTTTCCACCTTTTAACTTTCAGCCTATTTGTGAATATTCATTTAAAATTCATCTTTTGTAGATAGCATATGTCGTTTTGTTTGTCTGTTTAAACTATATTTTTACATCCCCCGCACAGCTTTATTGACATATTACTGACACATAACATATGTGAGTTCAAGGTTTACAATGTGATGACTTGATATACATATATATTGCAAGATACCACAATAAGATTAATGCCTCCATCCCCTCATATAATTACACACTTATTTTCTGTGGGGAGAATATTTACAATCTACTCTCAGCAATTCTCAAGTATATAACACAGTATTGCTAATTATAGTCACCATTCTCTATATCAGATCGCCAGAACTATTCATATTTTTATTTAGTTGAGAGTTTTTACCCTTCGACCAACATCTTCCCATTTCCCCTATGCTCTAGGTCCTGCAACCACCACTCTATTCTCTATAAGTTTAGCATTTTACATTCGGCATATAAGTGAGACTATACAGTATTTGTCTTTCTTTGTCTTATTTCAGTTAGCATAATGCCCTCAAGGTCCATCATGTTGTCACAAATAGCAGGATTTCCTTCTTTTTCATGGTTGAATAATATTCTTGTGTATATGTGTGTGTGTCTCACATTTTGTATATCTCACATTCTACTTATCCATTCACCCATCAGGGAATATTTCGGTTGTTTGTAAATTTTGGCTATTGTGAATAATGTTGCAATGAATATGGGGGTATGGATATCTCTTTCAGATAGTGTTTTCATTTCCTTAAGATGTACACCTGGAAGTGGGATTGCTGGATCATATGGTATATTTATTTTTAGTTTTTTTTGAGGAATCTCCATACTGTTTCCCATAGTGGCTGTGCAAATTGACATTTCCACTAACACTGTTGAAGGGTTCCCTTTTCTTCATATCCAAAGCTTCATCAGCACTTACATTTTGCATTTTGACAATACCACTCGAATGAGTATGAGGTCATACCTCATTATTGTGTTGATTTGCATTTCCCATATGACCTAAATCAAATCCCTTATAATTATACAGTGGCAGTGAGAAATAGATTTAAGGGGCTAGATCTGATAGACAAGAATACCTGATGAACTATGGACAGAGGTTCGTCACATTGTACAGGAGATGGGGATTAAGACATACCCAAGAAAAAGAAATGCAAAAAAGCAAAATGGCTGTCTGAGGAGGCCTTACAAATAACTGTGAAAAGAAGAGAAGCGAAAAGCAAAGGAGAAAAGGAAAGATATTCCCATCTGAATGCAGAGTTCCAAAGAATAGCAAGGAGAGATAAGAAAGCCTTCCTTAGCGATCAATGCAAAGAAATAGAGGAAAACAACAGTATGGGAAAGACTAGAGATCTCTTCAAAAAATTAGAGATACCAGGGGAACATTTCATGCAATGATGGGCACAATAAAGGACAGACATGATATGGATCTAACAGAAGCAAAAGATATTAAGAAGAGGTGGCAAGATACACAGAAGAACTGTACATAAAAGATCTTCATGACTCAGATAATCATGATAATGTGATCACTCACCTAGAGCCAGACATCCTGGAATGTGAAGTCAAGTTCAAGTGGGCCTTAGAAAGCATCACTACACCAAAATAAGGACTGTGGGAGGCAGGGGGGAAAGAAAGCATGACTACAAACAAAGCTAGTGGATGTGATGAAATTCCAGTTGAGCTATTTCAAATCCTAAAAGATGACGCTGTGAAAGTGCTGCATTCAATACGCCAGCAAATTTGGAAAACTCAGCAATGGCCACAGGACTTGATAATGTCGGTTTTCATTCCAATCCCAAAGAAAGGCAATGCCAAACAATGCTCAAACTATTGCACAATTGCACTCATCTCACAGGCTAGTAAAGTAATGCTCAAAATTCTCCAAGCCAGGCTTCAGCAATACATGAACCGCAAACTTCCAGGTGTTCAAGCTGGTTTTAGAAAAGGCAGACGAACCAGAGATCAAATTGCCAACATCCACTGGATTATCGAAAAAGCAAGAGAGTTCTGGAAAAGCATCTACTTCTGCTTTATTGACTATGCCAAAGACTTTGACTGTGTGGATCACAATAAACTGTGGAAAATTCTTAAAGAGATAAGAATACCAGACCATCTGACCTGTCTCTTGAGAAACCTGTATGCAGGTCAGGAAACAACAGTTAGAACTGGACATGGAACAACAGACTAATTCCAAATAGGAAAAGGTGTACGTCAAGGCTGTATATTGTCACCCTGCTTATTTAACTTATATGCAGAGTACATCATGAGAAATGCTGGGCTGGAAGAAGCACAAGCTGGAATCAAGATTGTCAGGAGAAATATCAATAACCTCAGATATACAGACGACACCACCCTTATGTCAGAAAGTGC
>ML663426.1:366768-438665 GCA_007570785.1 Antilocapra americana | reverse complement strand
GATGGATGTGAGAGTTGGACAGTGAAAAAGGCTGAGCACCGAAGAATTGATGCTTTTGAACTGTGGTGTTGGAGAAGACTCTTGAGAGTCCTTTGAACTGCAAGGAGATCCAACCAGTCCATCCTAAAGGTGATCAGTCCTGGGTGTTCTTTGGAAGGACTGATGTTGAAGCTGAAACTCCAATACTTTGGCCACCTCATGCAAAGAGTTGACTCATTGGAAAAAATCCTGGTGCTGGAAAGGATTGGGGGCAGGAGGAGAAGGGGACCACAAAAGATGAGATGGCTGGATGGCATCACCGACTCGATGGACATAGGTTTGGGTAGATTCCAGGAGTTAGTGATGGACAGGGAGGCCGAGAGTCGGACATAACCGAGAGACTGAACTGAACTGACCTGAACTGAAGATTAGTGATGTTGAACAACTTTGCACATACTCATCAGCCATTTGTACATCTTTAGAAAAACATTTATTTGTGTCCTTTGCCCATTTAAAATCAGAGTTATTGGGGAGTTTTTGTTTTTGTTATTGAATTGTATGAGTCTTCCATATTTTGGATATTAGCCCCTTATCAAATATATGGTTTGCAAGTATTTTTCTCCCATTCCATAGGTTGCCTTTTCATTTGGCTGATTGTTCTTTTTTTTTTCTCCAGAAGCTCTTTAGTTTGATGTCATCCCCCTTGTTCATTTTTACATTTGTTGCTTGCACTTTTGTTGTCATATAAAAAAAAATCATCGCCAAGACCAATGTCAAGGAGCCTTTAAGCCTTCTTGGAGTGTCCTTGACTCAAGATCTAATATATCCCCTCTACCATGGTGCTATCTTCCTGACAACTCTACCCTATGTCCTTTGTGTGATAACGTTTTTCACTCTGGCTGGTGAGAGCACGGAATATTCCTATCCCTACAGGAGCTTTGGAAATTGTTCAGCCTAGTGCTTTACGCAATTCTATTTCCTGTGCCTGGTAGTTTCCTCTCATGAATGCACAGGAATAATAAGCTGAGAGCTCAAGGGAACACCTTTACAGATCTCTGGAGTTTTCTCTCTGCAGCCTTCTCCTCTCTGCTACTCTATCCTGTGATTACCAGCTGCACTGACCTCCCTGAGTCTTGTTCTTTAGCTTTTCAATTCAGCAACACCACAAGGCTGTGTTAGGTTCCCCCTTCCCTCTGCATTGTAGCTTAGGAATACCTCCCAGCCATACGTTGGAACAATTTGAGGGATCGCCTCATTTGTTTCTTTTCTCGTTGTGATAATAGTCATATGCTTCCTGTTGTCCATCCAGAAAACAGCTGATTCATTTATTTTATCCAGTTTTCTAGTTGCTTAAGCCAGGAGAGTAAATCCCATACTGATCACTCTACCATGGATGACTGTAGAACTCTGTGACAAATTTCATGGCTTCATGTTTCATGCTGATCTTTTAAAGCTTTTCTTTTATTTTTTTAAATACAGCAAGCATAGCTCTTTTATAGTTGATTACAGATTGTTCCAATTTCTTAGGTCTTTGTTGATTATGATTTTCCTATTGTTGCATAACAAACTACTACAAATTTAGTCACTTAAATCCACAACCAATTACTAGCCCGCAGTTCTGCCTGTCAGAAATTCAGGCAGAATTATTTGCTTGGGGTTTCACAAAGCTAAAATCAAGGATTTGGGCAGGCTGCATTCTCATCTGCTGCTGAGAGTCTTCTTCCAAGTTGACATTGTTGTGGCAGAATTTAATTTCTTGCCGTTATAGGATTGAGTTGGCTGTTTCAGTGTTTACTGTCAGCTGGGGGGGGGGTGCACTTGTTCCCAGATACTGTGCATTCCTGGCCACGTGGCTTTCTTCACCTTCAAAGCCAGCAACAGAGATTTTCCCTGTGCCAAATCCCACTCATGCATGCTTCAAATCCCTCCCACAGAAAAAGTCCAATAAATTGTCCTCTGTGGGTCTGATTAAGTCAGGCCCACAGAGGATAATCTCACTATCTTAAAGTCAACTGATTTAAGACCTTAATTATGTCTGCAAAATCCCTCTACAGCAGCACCTAGATTAATGTTTGACTGAATAGCTGGGGACAGATTTGGGGGGAACTCTAAGGGGCTGTGTTCTTAGTATTTTGCCTGCCACATTTGATATGTTTGCATTGCCTATGGTTTCTGTTGATTCTTGTTCTTGGTGTCCTGTTTCCTTATGTATCTAGTTACAGTTGCCTGTTTTCTCAATATTTGATAAGAAACTTTATTAGCAGGAATTATATGAAGCCTAGAATGATAGCTTTCTCTTACAGAAGACTTTTTATTTGCTTACAGCAGGAGCCTGTGGACACTGCTTTCCCAGGAACACCTTAACAGATATTTAAGGTTTGTCCAGACCACCCAGGACCATTTGTGGTCTAATTTACTTCTAGTTCACCTTCACCCCAAGAATTAGAGTGGCTGGTAATTTATTCAATCTTTCCCCCCAAGAGGATCCTGGGATTTGGTCATCATCCTCCTCATCTCATAGGCCTTGGATGGCTCAGATGGTAAAGAATCTGCCTATAATGCAGGAGACATGAGTTCAATCCCTGGATCAGGAAGATCCCTTGGAGAAGGAAATGGCAGCCTGCTTCAGCACTCTTGCCTGGAGAATCCCATGTATAGAGGAGCCTGGTGGACTACTGTCCACGGGGTTGCAAAGAGTCGGACATGACTCTTTCGCTTTCTTTCTCCTCATCCCAGGATGTTACCCAAAATGCAGATCAATTTTGTGGCTGTTTCTTTCAGAGTGGAAAATACACTCAGAACCAAAGTCACTTTGAATGTTGAGATTCCCTCTTCATTCTCCTCTTCTCCTAGAATTTGGATTTTTTTCTAGTTCTTTTGTGCTTTATTAATATGGCTTTTATATTGCATCTGACTTTTTAGATGTACTCTATAGATTATTCTGATTGTCTAGCTGCCAATTTTAGAATTGGATGCCATCTCCATTCTTTTCCTAGTTCTACTGTTATTTTTAAGGAGCTCGATGCCATTTTGATTCGTGTTCTCTTATATGTGACCAATTTTTTTTTCTCCATGGAACATTTAGCATCCAATCTTTAGCTCTGGTTTTGCATAATTTCATGATGATGTACCTAGTATGGATAATTTTTCCAATTTATTGTGCTGAATACTTAGTGGGTTCTTTGATCTAGAAACTCATATCCTTCAGTTCCAGAAAGTTGTGTCATACACTTTATAATTTCCTTGTCTATGACTTCACTATTCTTTCTTTCTAAAACTTTAGTTAGTTGGATGTTTGGCTTCTTGTAATGATTGTCTAATTTTATTCCCTTGTATTCTCTTTATTCCCTTTTCCCTTTTTTCTTCTATTTCACTGCGATTTGCTCAAATTTATCTTCCAAACTTTCATTAAACTTTTACATCAGCAATTACATATTTAATTTCTAAGAACTCTACCTTGTTTTCAGAATATTCCTTTAAAATCGCATCCTGCTCATGTTTAGTGATGGGATTTTCTCTGATTGTCAGAGGATATAAATTACAGTGTCATTTAAAGTTTTTTTTAAACCTTTGTTCATTTTGAACTCTATTGTTAATATTAGTGCTTAGTCATTCAGTCATGTCCGACTCTTTGCAGCCCCATGAACTGTAGCCCGCCAGGCTCCTCTGTCCATGGGGATTCTCCAGGCAGGAGTACTGAAATGGATTGCCATGCCCTCCTCCAGGGGATCTTCCCAACCCAGGGATCAAACCCAGTTCTCTCACACTGCAGGTGGATTCTTTACCATCTGAGCTACCAGGTGACCCAAGAATACTGAAGTGGGTAGCCTATCCCTCCAACAGGAGAATTTCCCAACTCAGGAATCGATTAATATTACATTCTTAGCTTAAATATGTGTGATTATTTACCATTTATTCATATTTATTAGTGAGTTACTAAAAATCTCACTGGAATGTCTATATTTGGGAAACAAGATTTTCTGTATGTGAAATACATCATATGTCAGGAACCTCTTTCAGTGGGAGACACCTAAATATGTGTGTGTGTGTGTGTGTGTGTATGCACGTGTAGCATTTTGTTTAGGGCCAGTTTTCACAGAGAAGATTTCTCTCATCTCTAATCTTTAGGGCCCCTGTTTTGGGAGCCAACAGAGAAAATGGGATTGTGGGCTCTCAGTGTTCAATATTAAAACTTGCAACCAATTCCCTTATTTTCAGTATGGGACTTTACTTCAGACTTCAGTTCAGTCTGGTATCCTCCAGTCCAAAATTCCTCCTGTCATTTCATTCTTTTGTCTTTTCTCTATACATACGTTTCATTCTTATAGTGACAAAGTGGCTTTCTCTCTGAAATCCTTTAGATTTCCCTCTTCTATAACACTTACTTTCGTGAGGCTGTGGCAATATCATGGTGGCAACTCCATGGCAGCATTCTATTCTAAGTGCCTTCTTCAATCATGTAAGTAAGTGATCCAGTGTCTCAGTGTTTCAAACTCAAGTTCTTAGGGAAAAAAATCAAATTAACCCAACTTAGATCACAGATTCCATTTTGGTCATATCAGGTTCAAGGGAGGAAAGCAAGTTATACACAGCTTATAGGAGCATTTTAAAACTTCTATATAGCAGAAAAACATCATAAACAAAATTAAAAGGTGAATTACAAACTGGAAAAAATTTTGCAATCCATATAACAGAAAAAGTATTAATAGACACACAGATGAAGAGACAATACATACTAAGAGAACTAAAATAAACACCTGGTAGCATAAAAATGGGCAAAAGAAATGCAAATACCATTCACACTAGTGACTAATAAATATATGGGGAAACATTCAACACCAAACAGTAATGAAATGAACAAAATTTAAATAGAAAAGTTTTCACCTAGGAGATAAAAAGAGATAATGATATTACCCATGTAACCAGGCATCCTCAGACACTGCTGGTAAATGGTATCATCTTTCTTGCGGCTACTTGGCATTATACCTCAAAGGGATTAAAAATAAGCATTCCTGGGGGAATGGAGAACTTGGGGGTTGGCCACGGGGTGCTGGGGGGCGTGGGATGCTAATAATACGCAGCTGAGGCCCAATGTGGGATGAGGTCCCCAATCAACCAAGATGGAGCACCAGTGCCAAGACTCTCAGTGAGCCTTAGATCACCTTTTCTTTTGTTGAGAGTACTCCTGGGGAGTCTGAGGACCCCACAATCAAGGCCTTGCCCTTAGGATCTGCAAAGCTAAAGGTCCCTTTGACTGCATTGATCATCAAGATGGGCACTTCACCTGGATTATCACATTTAATATTCACAGATTCATGGAGTGAGTGCTACTAGTTCACTGGACCTTACAAAAGATGTCACTATTACTTTTGAAGATCAACAAGAGATAATAAATTTGTGCAGACTGACTAGAAGCCCAGAACTAAAGGAAGAAACAGAAGGGATAAAGAAACAATTCCAAAATGTAGAAGATGCTTGTGATGACATCAGGCTGGTGGATGACGGCCTAATGACACCTTATCCCACTGGTGATGCTTTCACCATTTTCAAGAAGAAACACCATAAATGTTAAAAGAAGCAAAGAAAAATTTGCAAAAGGAAAATGACATCTTAGAATTCATAGTGGAATCAATTTAGCAAGTGTGAGCAAACTGGAAAGTTCAATTACATGCCAAAATTAGGAGCAACATAAACCTTAAAGCTGATGAAGATTAAATGTTCTATACTTTTTTTTTTTGCCATACCCATGGCTTGCAGGATCTTAGTTCACCAACCAGGGATGGAACCCCAGCTCCCTGTAATGGAAGCATGGCATCCTAACCAATGAACTGCCAGGGAAGTCCCAGTATACTTTTAAAAATTTGTTTAATACATCTGAGTATTGTTTAAAATGAAAAACTAAATATTTCTTTTGACCTAGAAATTCCACTTCTAAAAACCATATCCTAAGAAAAATATACATGGATATATATTAAAATCTACATGTGTTTAACAGAATATTATTAACAATAGAGAAAAACAGTAAACATCCTCAATGTCCAACAATGGAAGACTGGTTAAACATATGTGGGGCACATGCATGGAAGGGAATAATGGAATATAATATATACATTATTATATATAATAATGGGATATATTTATTCAGTATGTATATACATATTTATTAACATTCAGGTTCTAAGCATATTAAATATGTTTATTTATTATTTAAATATTAAATATTACATGAATTATGTCATTTTAAATTTAAAAACAAGTTACAAAATCTTATGTATCTAACATCTTCATATTTTTGTAAAAAAATAGAATAATACATAAAAAAGAAAGGCTATCCATGGTTGGATGGCATCATTGACTCAATGGACATGAGTTTGAGCAAGCTCCATGAGCTGGTGATGGACAGGGAAACCTGGTATGCTGCAGTCCATGGGGTCGCAAAGAGTCTGATACTACTGAGTAACTGAACTGAACTGATCCATTCTCAGTGGAGAAGGAAATGGCAACCCACTCCAGTATTCTTGCCTGGAAAATCCCATGGACAGAGGAGCCTGGCGGGCTGCAATCCATGGGTCACAAAGAGTCAAACACAGCTTAGCCACTGAACCATCCAGTCTCAAGCAAATAATAGTTATCTCTGGATAGTGACATTAGGAATCACTTTATTCTTTTCTCTGCAGTTTTCTAAATTTTCAAAAATTCCACTGCGAACACATATCCTTTTTGTAAATATAAAAACCAAGTAATTATTATTTTATTTATTAAGTAAAGAAGTCTGGTATTATAGAATAGTTTGTTGGTCACTTCAAAGCACAGAGATCTTACAATAGGCAAACACTTGCTTGTCCCAATTTTCAGGTCTGTACAGACCTGGAATTTCTGTGCTGAGACCCAAATGGTAATGAGAAGCCAAGGCTGCTCTGCTACATGGGGAAACAGGGAGAAGGGGGCACCAATGAGGATGTGATCATTTTTTTCTGAGCTCGATCAGTCTTTTTTTTTTTTTTTGGCTGTGCCATTTGCAAGACTCAGTCCCCCAACCAGGGATGGAACCCAGACCCCCTGCCTTGAGAGCGTTGAGTCTTAACAACTGGACCACCAGGGAAGTCACACAGTCAGTCTTATAATCACAAAAATTCTTTCCAGAGTCTGTCAGTCAGTTGTCTCTCTATCTTACTTTTCGCTGCTGCTGAGCTTTCATTTTTATGTGCCTTCATAGGCATTTTAGAGGGAAACTGTATGCGGCTGCAACAGACATGCTCTCCTGAAACCCTTTTAAAACTGAATGTATCGGAAAAATTCTCTATTTTGAGCTACCATTCTCTTGTCACATATGGTTTGATGGTATCTTAACTGGCCTTTTTTTTTCTTTTATATTATTGCTTCATAGAGATCAGTAATTCCTCCTACTTCATCGTCACTCTAGGGAGGTAGGCATGGATTCCTGACACATAAGGGAAAATGGTCTCATTTTTGTGTGTTTATCCCAGATCTCTGAAACAGAGGATCGGCAGCTCGCCCCCAAAAGCAGAAGGAAGGAGTGTGACAGGCAGGAAATGAGCTCTGTGTTTAGTCCTGCCCCTAAGGCCACAGATGTGAGCCTTGTGCCAAGGCCACAGAAGCAGAGCCCAAAACCAAGGTCACCTCCAAAGCTGACTGAGCCCCTTTGTACCCATTGCCAAAAGCCCCCTGATCATTACTAACAAGCTTCCTGATTCCCAATTAGGCAAAGACGTGCACTCCAGTAAACACCCTATTGCGCCCCAACCAATCACCTAACGCCAACCTTCCAGCAGGAATTTTCCTTGTCTTGCAGCTATAAAGATTAGTTATTGACCCATGAAAGCTGTCAGCTTTCCCAGGTCTGTCACAAGGTCGGCTCACTGCCCTCTCGGAACTCATTTTATCTCTACTCTTTATTCTTAATAAACTCACACTTTTCTGAAATGCCCTTGTCTGGAAATTCTTTTCCAACCTGTGCTCAACCTTTTCCAACCTACCTCAACTTTCTGGGAACAATAGAGTCTGGTCATTTCCGAAGACTGTCTCTGGAGGCTAAGGCTGCTTTGGCTCTGGATTTCTGAATCGTGACTCTGAGGTCTTTTCTGAAATGGGAACATTGTTAGGAGTCCAAATATTATAGAATATACAAGGCTGTAGAATCAGTTCTGGGGCTTCCCAGGTGGCTCACTGGTAAAGAATCCACCTGCCAATGCAGGAGACACAGTAGACATGGGTTCAATCCCTGGGTCAGGAATATCCCCTGGAGAAGGGAATGGCAACCCACTCCTGGATTCTTGCCTGGAGAATCCCATGGACAGAGGAGCCTGGCGGGCTATAGTCCATGGGGTCACACAGGGTCGGACACAACTGAAGTGACTTAGCAGGCACACACAGAATCAGTTCTGTCCTCTTGGTCTGCAGGAATCACCTTGTAGTTGTTACTATATTTTGGGTAAAATCACCCTGAAAGTTAGATTACACCTATTTGGAAATTAAGGCAACTGCATGAAAAAAATAACTGTACAGAGATCCCACATTTGGCATAACATGTGTTGATAAAATCATTCTGACCATTGTTCCTTCATAATGGAACTAAAAAGTCTTTTCACTTTGCAATGAAAATATTTGCTTTCAAGCTTTATAATGTATGGGAAAATGTATCCCCACTGTAGATTTTATATCGTGTTTATTGTGATGCTAGTGTGTTTTATTTCTAGTTTTTAAAATTATATGAAGATTTCTTTTTGCAGGGTGGTATAAAGACTGAAGATTCAAATAAGTTGTAAAATAAAATTTGAAACTTTTTTTTCACAGAATATGATTTTTAAAATCCTGAATGAATATTAAAATGTTTTGGCTATTTAAAATTACTTATAATAAAGTAAAACACCACTCCTTGAAGAGAACAAACATATGGACACCAAGGGGTGAGGGAGGGGGTGGGATGAATTGGGAGATTGAGATTGACATATGTACACTATCGATACTGTGTATAAAATAGATAACTAATGAGAACCTATTGTATAGCACAAGGAACTCTACTCAATACTCTGTGGTGACCTAAATGGAAAGGAAAACCGAAAAACAGGGAATATATGTATATGTACAGCTGATTCACTTTGCTATACAGAAGAAATCAACATGACATTGTAAAGCTACTACACTCCAATAAAATTAATTTAAAAATAAAATTTAAGAAAACACCAGTCTAAAATGTTTGGCTAAAGTGGTAGTAAAATGGATGGATAGGATGTCTGGTTACATGTGGCTCTTATAGAAATTGGAAAGTGAATCATTCTGAGAAGATCACTGGAATTTTCTTCTAGTATAATTTGCTTGAACATGTCAAAATTTTGGGTTGACCAAAAAGTTAGCTTTGGTTTTTCCAAAAGATGCTATGGACAAACTCGAATCATTTTAGGGGCCAACCCAAATAAACTTCTTTTTATTTACAGATTTGCTTTTAATTCCAATACCTTATGTGTGTTATCCTTCAAATGTATCATTAAGTTATGCAGTTTTATGTTTGAAATGGAGCAAATGGAAACATGTAAAAACTATCATTCAAAAATAATGATATCACTCTACAGAGGCGTTGTGATTCAGTTTTCTGTGTGTCTCTGAATTATTCTCACCCAAATTCACAAACCTGAAAAACCCTGAAAGCCAGTATCACATTCTTTTTTTTAGCTTGAAGAATGTCTGGATATTATCTAAACCTAATTCCAAATTTTACAGAAGAGAAAACTAAGATTTTCTAAGACTAAATACGCAACCTAGGATCATACACCAGAGTCTTAAAATCACTCTTTCCAGCATTTTTCTAAGATAATGAAATGTACAATATATAGCCTACAGAGGACACCCCTGCAAAATCCCATGATGGCAAAATCCTGTCTCATTTGTGGAGCAACTATTTTTTTCTCTGTGAAGAAAGAAGAATCAGACCATCTACTGCTTCTGCTATCTCTTAGCTCTAAATTGGGCTCAGAAATTTTCTCAAATGCCTATTTGGTAATTGCATAAAAACGTAACCATTAGGAGTGAGTCACTCTACAGTTAAGCAAATTTTTATTGAGATTACTTTATGCTAATCAAGGCAAATGGGCTGACCATGAGCAAAGGTATCAGCTAACGTAAATACATGGTCAAGTTATAAGAGTGGTGGTGCTTTTACTAATAAGCCAGTTTTTAATGAAACAGACTCCCTGAACCCCTGCACTGCCGCTATAGACCTGTCAATCCTTCACACTCCCTAAGGCCTATTCTGCCTAAGCTTTGACGTTAGCTAGCAGAAACTAAAAACGATTTCGTAATTCTTTCACAAAAATCTTTCTGGCATTTAGTGTCTTGTTAGGCACCTAAGCAGCAGATAAATCTCAGCTTCATGGAATCTGACTGACTCTGTCTCTAATGGAGATGAAACTAAAGAAAAAGATCATCTCTTTCTGACACCATCATGATTTCCTGCAAAATTATGTGAATACATTATTGTCATTCTGATACACACCCCTCTAGTGGTTTCCTTGTGGGCTTTTAGAGAATAGTTACTAATAGACTTTCCTGGGAATGCACTGGTTGTCTAATGATGACTCATTTTTCCATATAGTCTCTCCTATTCAGAAGGTGTTTATTGCTTCCAATTCTAAAAGCCATTGCCACCCCCATTTCCTTCCCCATCTCTCAGCTTAAAAATGCAGCTGAAAGAAAGCTAAAAGTGAAAGTCGTTCACTGTAAAATTCTCCAGGCCAGAATACTGGAGTGAGTAGCCTTTCCCTTCTCCAGGGGATCTTCCCAACCCAAGGATCGAACCCAGGCCTCCCTCATTGCAGGCAGATTCTTTGCCAGCTGAGTCACAAGGGAAGCCCAGGAATACTGGAGTGGGTAGCCTATCTCTTCTTCCTGGATCTTCCTGATCCAGGAATGGAACCAGAGTCTCCTGCATTGCAGGCAGGCAGATTCTTTACCAACTGGGCTATCAGTGAAGCCCCCTACCCCCACCAAAAAAAATGCTGCTGTGACTTCAAAGCAATACACATTTCCATTTGATTTCATCTTGAATACATATATACATACCTGAAATATTTAAGAGGCCAGTTTGGATTAATGAATATTTGATATATCTGAATGTTTAGATGAATAGCAATAAAAAAACATTGTGTATAGAATGCCTTTATGCTTTCCAAAGAATTTCAAATCTATGGCTTCTCGTGATCTTAGAACATTACTGAGCAGTTCATAGCATGTGTATTAGCACCCTCATTTTCCAGGTGAGGATCCAGAGGCTCAGAGAGGCTGCATGATTTTTCCCAGCTTATTCACTGAGTTAAGTTTGGTAGCAGAGACTAGTATGGCCTTCACTCACATCCTCTGTTTTAGCTCCTATCTAAAATACCTAGATAATAGAATTTGATGCACCTTTCCTGAGTTGCTTTGAAGATGTAAAAACTGCCCCATCTCCAACAAATGAAAGATGTTTAACTACTTGATGGCAATGAGCACATAGCCCCAGGCCTCCTGGACGCTAAGGACCAATAATGTTAACCCTTGTGACCTCACCATAGGCCATTCAGAGACTGGTGCACAAGCTGAAAGCAGACCCTGCAATCCCACTCTCTCGCCTGGCTTTTAAAAGTGCTTTGCCAAAAACCTTCAGTGAGTTGGGGCTTTTTAGGGCATGAGCCACCTGTCTCCTTGCATGGCCCTGCAGTAAAACTTTCTCTGCTCCAAACTGACTTTTCAGTTTGTTTGGCCTCACTGTCCATCAGGCACATGAAAATGCATTAACCCTAGAACCTACACACCTTCACTCCTACCTAAATCCTACCTACATGGCTTTTCTTCTATGTGCAGCTAAAATGTTTCACTTTCTAGGCAATATCATTGATATTGGTATTAGGCAATCACACCAAGGAATTGAACGATATTCTTTAAATGAACTTTACCATAACTGATAACTAAATGAGTATTTCTAAAATGTTCAAAAAGAGTTTGCAAAAAATTGTTATTGCCAAACTATTCCTGAGATATTTGGAATTCTAAATAGAAAAGGCAAGAACTCAGAGGATTCTAGGAAGAAGGAGAAAAAACAGTCCATCACTTTCTGATCAAAAGTTGGCTTTTTTTTTTTGTTTACAATAGCCAGGACATGGAAGCAACCTAGATGCCCATCAACTGATGAATGGATAAGAAAGCTGTGGTACATATACACAATGGAATATTACTCAGCATTAAAAAAAATCCATTTGAATCAGTTCTACTCAGGTGGACGGAACTGGAGCCTATTATCCAGAGTGAAGTAAGCCAGAAGGAAAAACAACAATACAGTATACTAACGCATATATGTGGAATTTAGAAAGATGGTAATGAGAACCCTGCATGCGAGACAGCAAAAGAAACGCAGATGTATAGAACAATCTCGTGGACTCTGTGGAAGAGGGCAAGGGCAAGGGTGGGATGATATGGGAGAATGGCATTGAAACATGTGAATTATCATATGTGAAATCAATCGCCAGCCCAGGATTGGTGCTCGGGGCTGGTGCACTGAGATGTCCCAGGGGGAGGGAGGAGGGAGGGAGGAAGGAGGGGGGTTCTGGAGGGGGAGCATATGTATACCCATGGTGGATTCATGTCAATGTATGGCAAAACCAACACAATAAAGTAAAGAAAATTAAAAATAAAATAAAATGACAGAGTGAAAGGAACCGGGTTACTACTTCCATTTAGCACACTGAAACGATTGTCTTTAGTCATAAGTAGAAATCCATGAAAGTTGAAGAAAAAGGCATTTTCATTCTTTCATAAGACACTGTGTGTCCTTGTTATTGAGTCCAAGCCCACTCTGCTCACCGCACGATAGGCCAATGAATCTGAGAGACAAGGTGTTGAGGCAAGGAAGACATTTTAATCAGGGAGCCAGCAGACCAAGAAGATGGCAGGCTAGTGCCTGCGAATAACCATCTTATTGGGGTCTGGATGCCAGGTTGTTCTCTCTGATATGAGAGAGAGAAGCAATGAGGAATTAAAATCAAAAGGCAGAATAGAGAGGGAGATGCAGTGGGTAAGTAAAGTGAAAGAGTCTTCAGTTTTGCAAAACATCTCCAAGTGAATGGCCAGCCTTCAGAAGGGGTGTGTTAATCTCTTCTTTTTGCAGATGGACAGAGACAAACTATCTCTCCAGAAACTGAACAAAGGCACTTTACAGTCAAGCAAAGGAGCAGGTCTGTCTAGTCATAGCAGGGACAAAGGTCCATCTAGTCAAAGCTATGGTTTTTCCAGTAGTCATGTATGGATGTGAGAGTTGGAGTATAAACAGAGCTGAGCACTGAAGAATTGATGCTTTTGCACTGTGGTGTTGGAGAAGACTCTTGAGAGTCCCTGGACTGCAAGGAGATTCAACCAGTCCATCCTAAAGGAAATCTGTTCTGAATATTCATCAGAAGGACTGATGCTAAAGCTGAAACTCCAATACTTTGGCCCTCTGATGCCAAGAACTGACTCATTGGAAAAGACCCTGATGCTGAGAAAGATTGAAGGCAGGAGGAAAAGGGAACAACAGAGGATGAGATGGTTGGATGGCATCACTGGCTCAATGGACATGAGTTTGCATAAACTCTGGGAGTTGGTGATGCACAGGGAGGCCTGGCGTGCTGCAGTCCATGGGGTTGCAGAGTCAGACACAACTGAGTGACTAAACTGAACTGAGGGGAGCAGGGTCCTCCAGACCAACCATTGAATATAATTAAATAAAAGCAAGTCATAGTGTAAAAACAGTTTCCAACATGGAGTCAGAATTGGCTTCCTCCTTGCAACATCCTCTTTACTGCTCTCTCACTTAATTGTAAGTCTTGGGCCTAGTGTGCTGGCTCTATTTAGAAGCTTTGCTTTTCTGATACTTGGAACTCCAGGGAAATCCATCTTAATCACTGCCACTGGTTCTACCAAGCTTAGAACATCCTCCTTGTCTCATATTTATTGATCTTATCTCTCACTCCTTACCTTTATCATGCTACCTTTCAGTATGGGAAATAGTATGGTGTCTTTATTAGAAACAAGTATTTAGGGATCAGATCCCATGAGGTTTGATCTTATCCCTTACTGCCCTCACCAGTTTCTAGCCACATAACCTTGGATTTCTTACTCAAGGTCAGTGATTCCTCCTCTCATAACATGGTGTTCAGATATTGGGTTGGCCAAACTGTTTGTTCAGGTTTTTCTGTAATTACTATTGGCCAACGCGATTTTAATCCACAGGTGACTGGATGAAGATCACACAGCAGGTTTATGGCTGAGACAATCAGGGATGAGTGCTAAAAATGACTCAAACATATCATTAAGCCAGACTGCTTACACTGAGAAAGGCTGTTTCACTTAACTTGGGCTACAGCTACAAAAGTATAGATAGGTATGTAGATAAATAGAAAAATAGATAAATAGACATAGATATTGACAGACAAAATCTACATTCCACTATGGCTAATTAATTATGCTACCATCCAAGTGTAGAAGTCTCTCCCATATAAATATATGTGTGTGTTTGTCACATAGTTTCTGTACTTCATTCAACTTGAATTCTTCTAGGACGCTAATTAGGATATGTAGGTTGCAAGTAACCTGACTATAAATGACTTAAAACAATAGGGATTTATTGTTTCACTTGATAGAACTTCACAGTTAGCCTTCTACTGGGGTCTATAATTCAGGACTCTCAGTTGATTTATCTGCAATTATTTTGGCTTCCCCTCATGGTTGCAAGATAGCTACCATAGCTCAAATGACCACATTGTCAGAGGACCTGTCAAACAGTGGGAAGAACATACTTTCTCTTTCTGCATCCTTTTCTCTTCTTCAGAGAGGAAACCTTTCACAGAAGCACAGAATTCTCCCCTTGGAAGAATTCCTCTTACTTTTTTTTAAGACAAAAGTGGATCACATGCTCAACTGGAAACCAATCACTGGCAAGAGATCAAAGGGGTTACCATGCTTGGTTTAGATTGGAGCAGTATCCACCTTCCCTTGGCATGTTGCTACTATCCTGAACAAAGTCAGAGTTCTGTTAGCAAGGTGGCAGGGGAACACAGCTGTTGGATAGGTAGCAAAAAGCAGTGCCATGGAGATGCAGAGACTGGTATCTGGCAACAGATTATTGCCTGATGCAACCTTACACAAAGATCAACCTTCCTTGTGACTTAATACTGAAAAGGAAAGCCCAAGAGATTTGCTAAAAAGTGATGTTAATTATGTACCACTACTTTGTATTTTTTCTTTTAGATATAAAAGTGAAATTTGATATACAAAAACCACATAGGCTGAAGCTAAAGTTGGGAAGGAGGGTAATTTGGAGTAGTAACAATTCATAGAATTTTTCAAGTTTGAAAGGAACATTAGAAAATATTTATATTTACATTTCAGAATCCTCTGTATAGTGTGTTTTCAATAGAACGTCCATGCTGAATAATTGTTTCTCTCTTCTTGAAAGTGAAAGTGTTAGTCATTCAGTTGTGTCCGATTCTGTTTGACCCCATGGACTGCAGCCCACCAGGCTCCTCTGTCCATGGGATTTTCCAGAAAAGAATGCTGGAGTGAGTTGCCATTGCCTTCTACAGGGCATCGTCATGATTCAGGGATTTAACCCGGGTCTCCAGCCTTTCAGGCCGATTCTTTATAATCTGAGCCACTGGGGCATCTTCACCCCTCTTCTTGAACCATTTCAATGATAGGTGTCTCACATCTTCCTGATGCAATCCAGTGCTCTTTTAAACAAGCCTATTAAATAGTTCAAGTCTATGCTGAGCCCCAAATCTATATCTTCAACCATTCATCCTAGTATTTGAATATAGGACCATACAGAACTGATCTAATCTCTCTTCTAAGTTCTAGACATCCAGACATTGCTCGGTCTGTCTTCCATGTAACAACCCTGCAAATATTTGAAGAAAGCTATTGGGTACTTTTTTACTGTGTACTTTTATGTCTTTATTTCTTGAAATCATTCATCCCCAGATCCTGCATAGTTTCATAGTCCATCACCATTTTGTCCCTTGCTTGTAGCTTTTGCTCATCTTTTTTTAAAAATATGTATTTATTTATTCTATTTTTTGCTGCATTGGGTCTTAGCTGTGGGAGGCAGGACATTCTAGTTGAGGTGCTCAGGCTCAGTAGTTGCAGTGCTCAGGCTTAGTTGCCCCACAGAACGTGGGCTCTTAATTCCCCAACCAGGGATTGACTCCACCTGCATTGGAAAGTGTATTATTAATCACTGGACCACCAGGAAGTCCCATCCTTTGGTCATCTGAAGGGGGCAGCCAAAGAAGAATGACAAGTGCAGATACTAAGTATCTATTAAGGGAGTCCAAGCGGGCAGGACTTCTATATTTAAAGTGTGGACTTAAATAGGTTTTTAGTATGCGTGCATGCTCAGTCATTTCAGAAGTGTCTGACTCTTTGCGACCCTGTGGACTATAGCTAGCCAGGCTCTTCTGTCTATGGGATTCTCCAAGCAAGAATACTGGAGTGGGTTGCCATGCCCTCCTACAGGGGATCTTCCCGATCCAGGGATCGAACACTTGTCTCTTATGTCTCTTGCATTGGCAGGTGGATTCTGTACCACTGAGCCACTGGGGAAGCCCAGGTTTTTTAGTATACCTAAGTCTTTTCTTTTATAATGTGCAACTATTCAGTCTATCACCTATATCCTGTAAAGTGAAAGTCACTCAGTCATGTCTGACTCTTTGTGACCCCATGGATTTTACAGTCCATGGAATTCTCCAGGCCAGAATACTGGAATGGGTAGCTTTTTCCCTTCTCCAGGGGATCTTCCCAACCCAGGGATTGAACCTAGGTCTTCCACTTTGCAGGTGAATTATTTTACCAGCTGAGCCACAAGGAAAGCCCATACCCTGTAAATGCACTGTTTTTATTATTTATGAGATTTTAAAGGGAGGAATGTAATTTGAGGAAAGGATGTTAAATTGGTTCACTTAAATTCACATCAGGTTGAGATTTTTCTTCTTAAAAATATTATGCCTTTTAGGACTTCCTTGGTGGCACAGTGGATAAGAATCTACCTGCTAATGCAGGGGACATGAGTTCGATGTCTGGTCCAGGAAGATTCCACAGGCTGCTGAGCAAATAAAGCCTGTGTGTCACAACTACTGAGCCTGCACACTAAAACCTGTGAGCCACAACTACTGAAGCCCACACACCTAGACCCCATACTCCACAAGAGAAGCAACTGCAATGAGAAGCCTGTGCACTGTGATGAAGAGTAGCCCCTGCTCTCTGTAACTAGAAAGAGTCCGGGGCCTAGCACAGCCAAAAATAAAAAATAATTAATTTATTAAAAGAAAAAAATCTTATGCCTTTTTAAGTGCAGCTGAAATGTGGTAACTGTTGAAGTTCTATAAGAAAAGGGGCTTTCAGAATTTGTTGAGACTGGGGATCTCAATCCCAACTGTATAGTATCATCTGGAAAGTGGAAAACAAAAAAAATATCACAAACAAAACCCTTGATATTAAGGTCCACCCTAGGCCAATTTAATCAGAACCTCTGGAGGTAGGCCTGGGCATCAGCATTTTTGGGAAAACTCCCCAGATCATTCTTATGAATAGCCAGGATTGAAAATAATTGCTCTGTAGTGACACAAGTCCAGAAGTTCTGGATACATTAAGAAATGGTCCTCTAATTTTAAAATTATAGCCTAGTATCTTAGAAAAAACTTAATCTTCTCAGGTTCAGATGTCTTTCCAAATTTTGTATATATTTTGAACCAAAGTTAGAAACTCCTTACATTTATTCATGTACAGTCATCCTCCCTTATCCATGGGGGATATGTTCCAAGACCCCCAGTGGATGCCTGAAACCGCACATTGTGCTAAACTCTCTATATATTAATATTGTGATTCTCCTATGCTAACAGGGTGGGTTGCATATACAGAGTGGTAAGCCAGACAAAGGGATGAATCACTGGCCAGGAGTGAGTGAACCACAGGAAGCTTCATCACACTGCTAGATGGCACTCCATTTAAAAGTTATGAATTGCTTATTTCTGGGATTTTCCATTTAATATTTTTGGGCCATGGTTGACTGTGAGTAGCTGAAACTATGAAAAGAGAAGTGAAAGATAAGGGAGAGGGTGGGATTTTGTAAATATATCATTCCTTTTCCCCTTTAATATAACTACTAACATTTTTGTATTTTTTCTTACAGTTTTCCATGAATCTCTTTTTTGTAGCTTGAATCATATTGGTTTTAAGCCAAAATATTTTCAAGTACTATTATCTATTCAATGAATGCATAATATCCTAATAAAAGGATGTATCATCCTTTCTTTACCCATTTCCCTGTTGCCAGACATTTAGGATCGCTGTTTTAGGTATTGCTATATGGAGTACTTTCATTCATATAATGTTTACTATATTTTTAAATATTTCCTAAGTGTAACTCCCAGAAGTGGAATTAATTAGTCAAAAGGTATAAATATTTTATTGCATATTTTATAAGTGTTTTCCAAGAGAGCTCTAAAATTTTCAGTAAAATTTTTTACATATGATAATACTGATTCTGCCACACTGAAGCCAACATTAGGACTCACTGAATTTTTTACAACTTCTTTCTCAAATTGCCTCTCCGTGATCACTCACATGATTAAATGTATACTTATAAATATTTTCCCACTCTGTTTTCTTTTTTATATTGGAGTAAAGGGATAGGACTGAGGGGGAAATAGTAATAATGTTTTGAAAGTGAAAGTCGCTCAGTTGTGCCTGACACTTTGTGACCCCATGGACTGTATAGTCCAGAATTCTCCAGGCCAGAATACTGGAGTGGGTAGCCTTTCCATTCTCCAGAGAATCTTCCCAACCCAGGGATCGAACCCAGGTCTCCCACATTGCAGGCAGATTCTTCACCAGTTGAGCCACCAGGGAAGCCAAATATACTGGAGTGGGTAACCATTCCCTTCTCCAGGGGATCTTCCCAACTCAGGAATCGAACCCAGGTCTCCTCTACTGCAGGCGGATTCTTTACCAGCTGAGCTACTAGGGAAGCCCAAGTGCCCATGAATAGCCCAATAATAATGATCTGAAGATTATTACCAGTACAGTTCTGTGCTCCTAAAGATTTATATTAGTGTGTGTGTGTGTGTGTGTGTGTGTGTGTGTGTGTGTGTGTGTGTGTGTGTCTGAGTGTGTGTGTTACTCAGTTGTGTCAAACTCTACAACTCTATGGACTATACTCCACTAGGTTCCTTTGTCCATGGAATTCTCCAGGCAAGAATACCAGAATGGGTTGCCATTCTCTTCTCCAGGGAATCTTCCCAACCCAGGAATTGAACCCATGTCTCCCACATAACAGGCAGATTCTTTACTGTCTGAGCCACCAGGGAAGCCCTTATATTAGTATGCACAAAGCTAACTAAATAAATAAAGACTTACCTGGACCAAGGGAAACCAGACTTGCAGGACCAAAAGCCCTCACTACCCTGGGATAAGGGTGAGGAGGAGGATGGAAGGGGAGTAGGGAATTACCTTTCATTCTCTATTTTGAAAATATCAGCAAAATGAAAAATATGACATGACAAATTTTGCAAACAGATTATATACACTATCCAACACAGAAAAAAAAAACCCTGGAAATAATATAAATTCTAAGAACACACTATTGTCTATTTTACATGGATCTTTTCAATCTATCTTACAGACCATTATATACCTAAGTATTCACAATATTTTTTTTAAATATTTATTTATTTGGCCACACCAGGTCTTAGTTGTGACACACAGGACCTTTGATATTTGTTGTGGCAAGTGGAGACTTTTACTTATGGCAGGCAAACTTTTGGTTGTGGCATGTGGGATCTAGTTACAGACTAGATGACTAGGTAATCAGGTACACCTTTTACTTCTACTTTGGGGGACGAAAATCATATTTATGGGGATCATGTCCACTATTGAGATGTGGACTTCAGATACTTCACACTATATATAGCACAAAGATTTCCCAATGCACCATGTAGAAAAGGGTAAAAATAAATATCAGAGGGAATCAGAAGATCCTTCTGTCATTGGGCTTGATCTATGATTTAACTTAGGAGAGAAAATAAATTTTTGGTTCATGTATCCAAGGCAGCTCAAGTATGAAACTGCTGTTATTATGATTATCCACTTCAAAGTTTCTTCCAAATATGCAGACATATCTGAAATGTATCCCATCAACACCTGCAAAGTGAAAGTGAATCTCATAGTCAACTTTTCAGGGATGGTAGTTAGACCTTGGCCATTGAAACTGATTACACTTGGAAGATTTCTATTTGCAGTACAGGTTCACTGTATTACTGCTCAATTCTTTTTAATCATGCTCTGAGCACTTCTCAGTGGATTTGAATGGAGGCATGTTTTATTTATTCATTTAGCAATGATGGGACTATCAAAATGCCAATTCTAAGCTTCACTATATATGTACCTTCTTAGATGGATTTGTTTTGGTATCTAATTCTAATTCTTTCATTATTCTGTAACCCCTGATGATTCTTAGCTGACTACCCAGCCAATTCCTGTTCTCTAGTTTTGATTGATGCCAGATTACTTAGCTCAAATTACCCTGACCAGATATGAGTGGACCTAGATTTCATAGCTCATGGGATCCTAGTCCCAGTCCCAGAGTTTGCCTCAATAGTGTGATTTCTGAATGACAAAATTCCTCTCTGACACCCTCAAATGCGTCTTCTTCTCCTTAATTGTGTATATAGTCCTCACTGATAGATGCTGCAAAGAAATCTTCCTGGGAATTTCTGTGGCCATTCTATTTGACTGTGGTAAAACTTATATTTATTAGATCTTTATGCAATTTAGGGAGAGAGATGCACAATCTAAAAGCTTGAAGGAGCATTTTGACAACAGCTGAAAGAAATCATAGTTACTCTGTACTGGCAATGGTTTTATTGTACACAAGTTCTGTGAACTGCCTTTCCACCACAGTTGAATTGTTACAAAAGACTGCATATCACTAATTTAGTTTCACCATCTCCTTTCATTCTGAGGTGGTGACCTTCCTTCTTTTACTAAGAAAAGAGAAGCAATCAGAAAAGAATTTACACATCCTCCCACTGCCAAATCCACTAACCCCACTACATTATACACAAACACAGTGCCTCATCCTTTTTTCCTATGTAACAACAACCTTTCTGCATTAGTCTGCAATTTTAATTAGCATCCCTCTCTACTGCATCATTGTATGCAGATGAGAATGATCTGTGACAAACAGAAAAAAGAAACATGCTGTAAAAGCTCTCCATTAAAAAGG
This sequence comes from Antilocapra americana, assembly GCA_007570785.1. Lineage (NCBI taxonomy): Eukaryota > Metazoa > Chordata > Mammalia > Artiodactyla > Antilocapridae > Antilocapra > Antilocapra americana. The sequence goes on along the minus strand of ML663426.1, from coordinate 417,385 downwards.
AAGCCCTTCTTACACTGGGAAACCATCCTCCCCACTCCTCCACCCCCGGAAGGTGTTATCTGTTGGCATGTAACAAAGCCCCCCAAACGTGGCAGCTGAAAACAATAGGGATTATCTCACAGTTCCTGTGGATCAGGAAGTTGGGAGCAAATGAGTTGGTGGCTTTAGCCCAGGTTCTCTCAGGAGGCTGTCATCAAGCTGTCAGCCAAGGCTATAGTCTCGAGTCTCCTAGAGCTGCAAGGTTCTCCTTCATGCTTAGTCACCAAGCTTCTGGTCAGCTTCAGATTCTCTTGGGCACTTGGACTGAGGTCCTCAGTTCCTGGCCACACTACTTGGTCCTCTCCATCGAGTTGGAATGGCAGCTTGCCTCCCCGGGCACCAGTGTTCAGAGAGAAAGAAAGAGAAGCTACAGCCTTGATGTAAATTAATCTCCCCAAAGTGACACCCCATAACTTCTGCCGCATTCTATTCTTAGAAGTGAGTCACTAAATTCAGCCAGAACTCCAAGGGAGAGGATTACACAGGGGTGTGAGTACCAAGAGTCAGGGAATCATGGGAGAACAGTTTAGATCCCATTACCATACTCCCCTAGATATATCCATAATCCTCTGCTTTCCTTTCTAGCTCAACTCTTCAAAAGAGTAGCCTATACTTACTATCTTCATTTTCTCACCTCCCATACCAGTTCTGTTTTTACCCCCATCCAGCCCATTGAAACAAATTTCACCTTGTCAAATTTAGTGATCCATTTTCATTCATTTTATTAAGGATTCATCAACAATATTTGGCCCAGTTCGTCACTGTCTTCTTCTTGAAACAGTCTCTTCACTTAACTTTTAGGATTCCCTAGTCCCTTGGTTCTCCTGATACCCTACTGGCTTTTCCATGTCAACCTCCTTTGTTAGTTTTCCCTCATCTTTTATCCAATCTCTAAATCCTATCTCATCTTGGGAAGGAAATCCAAAAAAAGGGTATAAATGTATATGTATAGCTGATGTAATTTGCTGTACAGTAAAAATTAACACAACATTGCAAAGCAACTATACTCCAATAAAAATTAATTTAAAAAATTTTCTCTCATCTTGGAGCTTCCCAGGTGGCGCTAATGGGAAAGAATCCACCTGCCAATGCAGGAGACACAGAAGATGCAGGTTCGATCCCTGGGTCAGGAAGAACCCCTGGAGGAGGACATGTCAACCCACTCCAGTATTCTTGCCTAGAGAATCTCATGGACAGAAAAGCCTGGCGGGCTACAGCCCATAGGGTCACAAAGAGTTGGACACAACTGAAGCAACTTAGCACACACACATGCATAACGTCTAGATTTCATCCAGATTTACATATCATAAGCATCTAAATCTTAAAATGTTCCAAACAAGACCCTTGATTTCTACCCACAAAATTAATATCCCCAGTGTTTCCCATCTTATTGAAGAGCATGTCCATCAGCCAGATTGCATAAGTGGAGATCTTAAGGGCATTTGTGGCTTATCTTCTTCTCTTCAGCCCCAGAATCAATGTTTCAGCAAGATCAGTGTGCTCCACCTTCAAATACATCCCAAACTCAACCTTTGCTCTTACCATTAGCATTGCGGTGCAACTCACCAAAACTCGAGATGAACCTAAAGAGGTGTTTAAAGGGACGTTTATAGCTGTACAATTTGAATGCCTATCCCTTTATGGATGTTCTCTCTCTGGTGATACATAGGTCTCCTGGTGTCCTTTGTTCTTTGTCCACACTTTCCTAGACAGTTGATTTAAACTCTGCCTAAGTGCAACAGCTATGTTTCTTCAGGGACAGTTTCTATTGACAACTTCTCTTGCCATCTGTGGGCTATACTTTTTGCTTCTTTGCATGGCTCACATTTCTTTTGTTCAAAATTGGGCATTTTACATAATATAACTTGCCAAAGCTGGAAATCAAAGTCTTCCGCCTTCTCCTTAGGGGTTGTTCTTTCTGCTACTGTTATTTGCTGGTTTAGTCACCTTCCGAAACTAATTCTCTCAAGTCTGTGTGTACTATAAGGAAATCATTTATTGTGTGTGATCACTCTGCTGAGTTAGAGTCTGATGGTTGGACTAATGGTTAGACAAAGATTTACTAAATACTTGGAACAAAAAGTTTCCCAGGGTTTGCTGAAGGGCTCTGTTCTCATGCATGGGCATGTCATCCACATTTGAATATATACTGAGTTGGCCCAAAAGTTCATTTGGGTTTTTCCATAAGATGTGACAGAAAAATCTGAACCAACTTTCTGGCCAACTCGATAGTTTCCTATTCTAGTCTTTATTTTCTTCTTGCAAAGAGCCTTAAGCTCAGCTCAAGTTGAGAGGTTAGGACCTTCTCAGGTCTTCCTTGAACATTCACAAAGCCCTGGGTATGCACACACCCCTATATGTGTGCTTAGTCTTCCAGATTTCCAGAAATACATCAGAGCTTTCCGAAGCACTCTATGTACAACACATGTCCAAGACTTCCTTTTAAGCATTTTGATTAGCCTCTGGTTTGCTTCAACTGTTTAATTACCTCCTCAAACAGCTATAATTTTTTATTTGTTATTTTATTTGTTTTCTTTACATTATCATGTTGGTTTTTCCATACATTGACATGAATCTTCCATAGGTATACATGTGTTCCTCTTCCAGAACCCCTCTCCCACCTCCCTCCCGATGCCATCTCTCTGGGTCATCAGTGCACCAGCCCTGAGCACCCTGTAACAAGCATCAAACCTGGGCTGGCGATTGATTTCACATATGATAATTTACATGTTTCAGTGCCGTTCTCCCATATCATCCCACCCTTGCCCATATAACTTTTAACAACTGCTGCAATTGTTTTCGTCAAAGACCTTCAAGAAAAAGGTAGTTAGCACTGGGTTCATTTTGAGTCAGGTTGGATATAGACAAGCTTTGGGAATGTTATCTACTAGGGAGCCACCAGGTAAAGTATTGTGAATGGCCTTTCACAGAGGTCCAATGCCATTCTGTCTCCTCCAACGGCTGCCAGGCTTGTACAGCTTCTGTAGAGCAGGGAAAAGGAGCTTGGGAAAAGGGGAAATTGAAATGCTGTAAAACTCCCTGTCTTTACCAAGACTCAACTATTTTTCTTGAATAGATGCTCCCAGATTGTTCTGAGCCTTTGGTTAATTTTCAGAGTTCCGAAACAGTTGATTCTGTCAATGACAATCTTTTCATTGATTTTATGGAGGAGAGGGTTTACGAAGTTTCTTATTCCATCATTCCCACTGATACCACCTAATTGCTATTATTTCGACTAGAACATTCCTTCTCTGAAACTTTGCATTGTTGGCTACTTCAGTTTAGTCAGGTCTTATTCTAGATTGTGTTATTCACGGTGTCTATTTAAGGAAAGCTAAAAAAAATGTAAAAACCTAGCCCATTATTCATTTATTTATGTTTGGTTATGCTAGGTCTTTGTTGCTGCCCGCAGGCTTTCTCTAGTTGGGGTGAGCAGGAGCTACTTTCTAGTTGCAGTGTGCAGGCCTCTCTGTGGAGCACCGGCTCTAGGGTGTGTGGGCTTCAGTAGTTGCAGCACACAGGATTAGTTGCTCCATGGTGCTATAGCCAAACGCTCCAGGACACAAACTCACTCAGAAGGACAGCGTGGATAGTGGAGTGCAGTTTATTTCACCAGCAGGTCTGAGGCAGAGTTTTCTCTTTAGCCAGGGACCCTGACTGACTTTTGTGAAAACCTTATATACCTTAAGTGTACTGCTCAAGCCCACATCCTCAAATTCCTTAAACCTAGCTTGGAAAGAGTTAAAGGGAGATGCAATCAGATTATGGCCATGATTCATAATCAGAAGGGTCAGCTGGTTATACATTGTAGCCTACACCAATGGGTGCCATAAAGATTATAAAGGTGATTGACTACATAGGGGATTATTTCATTCTTTTTGGCGCTGGGAAATCTTGGTATGGAATCTGATGTTTATCAGTCCAGGAGGCCAGTTACACCGTAGGTATGTTATCCCCATGGCTACCAGGCACATAGTCCAAAGTTCACTGAAAGCGCAAGATGGAGTCAGCTCAGCCTTTTCCTTTCCTCCCTCAGTGGTATGTGGAATCTTCCCAGACCAGGTATTGAACCTGTGTCCCCTGCATTGGCAGGCGAATTCTGAACTATTAGGCCACCAGGGAAGCCCCTAGCCCATTATTTATGGCTCAATTTCCTAGGAAAGTTTTCAAGCTATAATACTTAGGGTAAAAGCAAGCATGTGGTTAAAATGTGATACAGAGTATTTATCCAACTGTCCACATGGTTTCTGAAGATTGCAAGTTCTTCTTGCTCCAAATTTTAACAGAACCAACTGCAATAGCCCTGGATTGAAAATACACACCCCTAAAGTCTGTAATTCCCCAGTCACTGGCCAAAACAATAAAGCTCAGATTCTTATCTTGCAAAAATACAATCACTATACCCTCTCACTAATGATTTGCCTATTGCAGTTCCTCTCCTTTCTAACATTTTAGTCCTATTCATTTTTCTGCCTCATTCCTCTCTATTTTTCATTAACTTTCATTTCTTTCAAGTCCTTCCTCATTTTCCTGTTACTCAAAACAGATCAGCTTTTATTTTTCTTAACAATTTATCAGTTTTTTTCTCTCTTTTATTTCCATGTTAATTATAATGTCACTTGAAAATAATGATTTACTCATCCCTTCTTTCAACACATATTTATTCAGTACCTCCTCTGGACCAGACATTGTTCCTCACACTGGGGATATGTTCCCAGCTACAAAACAAGACAGACTATAACTCCACCCTCATAACAGGAAAAAGATAATGATCAAACCAAACCTTCTATAATATATCAGGTGACGATAAGTGTTATGAAGAAAAATCAGCAGGGAAAGAGGATATTGAGTGGTGACGATAAAGAGAGGTTGCAATTTTAAGTAGGGTGGTTCAGAAAGGATGTTCTGATAAAGTGATTTTGAGAAGAGACTTGAAAGAAGGTAGAGAGTCGGCCATGCAAAGATCTTGATCTGAGTAAACAATGTTCCAGATAGAACAGCATGTGAAAAGTGCAGCTCTAAATCAGAAATGAGTCTGAAAAGTAAGGAGGCCAGTGTACCTGGAGCAGAGTGAGCAAGAGGGAGAGAATTAGGAGACGAGGTCAGAGAAGTAAAAGGATGGCAGAATGTGTAGAACTTTGGAGACCTTTGGCTTTTACCAAAGTATTTAACAGATTTCAGAAGTCATACATTCCATTTTGGGGGCTATTCATTTACTTTGAAGTATTTATTTGTTTTGAAAATACCCTGATGCTGGGAAAGATTGAGGGCAGGAGGAGAAGGGGGAAATGGGGACGAGGTGGTTGGATGGCATCACTGACTCAATGGACATGAGTTTGACCAAGCTCCTGGAGATGGAGAAGGACAAGGAAGCCTTGCGTCCATGGGGTCACAAAGTGTCAGACATGACTGAGCAACTGAACAACAGCAACAGTTTATTTATTTGACTGTGCTGTGCCATAAAAGTGGCACACAGGATCTTTTAGGGGCAGCACTATGGCTTCCCTGGTGGCTCAGATGGTTAAGTGTCTGTCTGCAATACAGGAGACCTGGGTTTGATTCCTGGGTTGGGAAGATTCCCCTGGAGAAAGAAATGTCAACCCACTCCAGTATACTTGCATAGAAAATCCCATGGACGGAGGAACCTGGTAGGCTACAGTCCATGGGGTCGCAAAGACTTGGACACAACTGAGTGACTTCACTTTCTGTCTTTCTTTCTGTGGGGTCTGGTTTCCTTACCAGGGATGGAACTCTGGCCTCCTACTTTGGGAGTCTGGAGACATAGCCACTGGACTACCAGGGAAGCCCAGGGGCTATTCATTTTTATGTATATTACTGTGGCTGATGAACAGAAAGTGTATTTTTGTTGTTTTTAAAGTTCATGCCATAGCTCAGAAATTTTATCTGTAATATGCTCAGCCATGTCTGACTCTTTGCAACACTGTAGACTGTAGCCTGCCAGGCTTATCTGTCCATGAGATTCTCCAGGCAAGAATACTGGAGTGGATTGCCATTTCCTTCTCCAGAGGATCTTCCCAGCCCAGAGATCAAACCCACATCTCCTGCTCTGCAGGCAGATACTTTACCATTTGAACTACAGGGAAGATGACAATAATAACTTACCTGAGTTGATAATATTTGACTTAAAACATTACCTTCCAAACAAGGTCTGACATTTCCCAAAATCCATTCTATAAATGTGGAATACTGATAATTATTACATGAAAAAAGGAAATGCTATGATCAAATAAATTTGGGGAGCTATGGATTTAAAATTTTTTGGCTTCTTTGCCACACAAATTTTCAAAATTTAAAAATATATCAAATGTGCTTTACTGAAACACCTAAACAGACACATACCTGCAGCATTTCATAAAATTCTTTGATTAAAGAAACATAAACTCAAAACAAAACCTTTTCTTGGAACTTGCTGAAGCAAAAATTATTTTGGAAAGTTTTCTTCCATTAGCCTCAGATGTCTGATTTTTTCTTCCTCTGCAAATTCATTTTTTGCCTACATTTGTTTTCTTGATCATAAAAATAAAAAGTTTTGCCCAAATTTTCTCCATATCTTTATTAATTTTTCTTAGAAAATTTTCAAGGTGTGCAGATCTAGATCTTTCCTTCTTCAGAAATATTTTCCTTCTTATATCTTGCTTATTTTGGTTTCTCATCTTGTTCTGGTTCCTTGTACAAGAGCATGAATGGTCTGCATTTGCCTGATCCCTCATACCCACCCTTCCTTTCCTTTTTATAATCATCTTTTTAACTGGCAGAACCTCAATATCATTGTAGTGTTCTGATCTTTGTCACTTCTTCTAAGGATTTTAATTTCTTTTGATGAATTATAATTTTTCTTTTGATTTTTTCTTTCTCTTAGCCAAAGGCTTTCTGTAACTTTCCTTTTTCATACTCTCAGATTTAATTTCTTATTTTATACTGTCAATTTCTAATAATACTCAATAAAAATGTTACCTAAAATTTATTTTTCTTTTCTTCCATAAATTAGTTTTAAAAGTATGTCCTTTCTCTTGAAAGAGGAGAGGTCATCCACGATGACTATTTCCCCATTTCCAAAGTGTGACCAACACAGTGACATGACATTCCAAAGAAATTGATGATACCCTTTACCTTGCCTTCCTTCCCAGACTTCCTTGCAACTGAGTATGGTCATGTGACATGGTCTCCAGCCAATAAAATACAAGCAAATGTAGGCAGGAAGAGGAATAAGACCTGCTGAAAACTTTTTGTATGGAGCATACTATGGTGGCATGACCCATTGACACTTTGTATCTTCCTGCCTGAAATTTGGATGTGAGGCTTGGAGATCAAATAGCCACCTTGCAACCTGGAGGGGGAAAGCCCCACACTAAGTCCCACACTAAGAAGATAGAAAAAGATCAGATTTTGATGACATCCCTGAGTACATCACTGAAATAAACTCATCTTTTTAGACACTGCTTGTCTGTTTTCTCATACACACAGACAAATGTGAGTGGATTTTCCTTTAGCATATTTACTTTTTACTAGTTTGCTATTCAAGAGGACAGGCTTATATATGTTTAAAAAATTGTGTGGTGCAGGAGTATGGAGAAGGAGTTGGTGCTTTGGAAAGTCCCAAAAAAGAGATTTTCATCTCTCTGTGATATCTCCCTTCTCTTTGGTAAAGCCATTGAGCAATGGGACAGCTTTATATACTTAGATATCTTTTAACCTAGCCTCCATTCCAGTTCTTTGATGGCTTTGTCTGGCCTTCTTCCCGGGGCTGTTGTCAGAAATGCAGTCATCTGTACAGCTGGCTATCTATTCCTGGTAGCTCTGTGCCTCCCGGAGCTTTCCATGGTATTTGTCTGTTGATATTCTAGCACTTTGTTTGCAAAGGGAGCTCAAGGAGGCTTGTTTCTCATCTGCCCTAAGTTTCTTTCTTGCCTGCACCCCTTGCCTTTCCAAATGAGGTGGTTGTTGTGATACTGAGCAGGACCCTGTGGGGCTCCTGGGCCCGAAAACCTTTCTGTCCAACCCGTGCACACTCCTCCCCTCCCATTTCTTGATTACAGGAAACAGGTTTCATTCAGCTTCTATAACCTTCCCTGAGAGTTCCCATGAGCAGGTTCAAATAGTTGCTAGTTAGGGAAAATCCACTCACATTTCTCAGTGTGTATGAGAAAACAGACTAGCAGTGTCTAAAAAGACAAGTTTATTTCAGTGATGTACTCAGGGATGTCACAAAATCTGAGCTTTTTCTATCTTCTGAGTGTGACTATCACCCTCCTGATTGCAAGGCAGCTATTTGACCTCCAAGCCTCATATCCATATTTCAGGCAGAAAGATACAAAGTGTCAATGGGTCATGAAAAATATGTGGTCCACTGGAGAAGGGAATGCAAACCACTTCAGTATTCTTGCCTTGAAAACCCCATGAACAGTATGAAAAGACAAAAAGATAGGACACTGAAAGAGGAACTCCACAGGTCAGTAGGTGCCCAATATGCTACTGGAGATCAGTGGAGAAAGAACTCCAGAAAGAATGAAGAGACAGAGCCGAAGCAAAAACAATGCCCAGTTGTGGATGTGACTGATGATGGAAGCAAGGTCCAATGCTGTAAAGAGCAATATTGCATAGGAACCTGGAATGTTAGGTCCATGCTGCTACTGCTAAGTCTGCAGTCCACCAGGCTCCACCGTCCCTGGGATTCTCCAGGCAAGAACACTGGAGTGGGATTCCAATTCCTACTCCAATGCATGAAAGTGAAAAGTGAAAGTGAAGTTGCTCAGTCGTGTGCGACTCTTTGTGACCCCATGGACTGCAGCCTACCAGGCTCCTCTGTCCATGGGATTTTCCAGGCAAAAGTACTGGAGTGGGTTGCTATTGCCTTCTCCAGTTAGGTCCATGAATCAAGGCAAATTGAAAGTGGTCAGACAGGAGATGACAAGAGTGAACGTTCACACTTTAAGAATCAGCAAACTAAAATGGACTTCAGTGGGTGAATTTAACGCAGATGACCATTGTGTCTACTACTGTGGGCAAGAATCCCTTAGAAGAAATGGAGTAGCCATCATAATAAACAAAACAGTCCAAAATGCAGTATTTAGATGCAGTCTCAAAAATGACAGAATGATCTCTGTTTGTTTCCAAGGTAAAGCGCACAATATCACAGTAATCCAGGCCTATGCCCCGACCAGTAATGCTGAAGAAGCTGAAGTTGAATGGTTCTATGAAGACCTACAAGACCTTCTAGAATTAACACCCAAAACAGATTTCCTTTTCATTATAGGGGACTGGAATGTAAAAGTAGGAAGTCGAGGTACCCGGAGTAACAGGCAAATGTGGCCTTGGAATACAGAACAAAGCAGATCAAAGGCTAATAGAGTTTTGCCAAGAGAACGCACTGGTTATAGCAAACACTCTTTTCCAACAACATAAGACAAGACTCTACACATGGACATCACCAGATGGTCAACACCGAAATCAGATTGATTATATTCTTTTCAGCCAAAAGTGGAGAAGCTCTTCTATACAGTCAGCAAAAACAAGACTGGGAGCTGACTGTTGTTCAGATCATGAACTCCTTATTGCCAAATTCAGACTTAAATTGAAGAAAGTAGGGAAAACCACTAGACCATTCAGGTATGATCTAAACCAAATCTCTTAAAATTATACAGTGGAAGTGAGAAATAGATTAAAGGGACGAAATCTGATAGACAGAGTGCCTGATGAACTATGGACGGAGGTTTGAGACATTGTACAGGAGACAGGGATCAAGACCATCCCCAAGAAAAAGAAATGCAAAAAAGCAAAATGGCTGTCTGAGGAGCCCTTACAAATATCTGTGAAAAGCAAAGGAGAAAAGGAAAGATATACCCATTTGAATGCAGAGTTCCAAGAATAGCAAGGAGAGATAAGAAAGCCTTCCTCAGTGATCAGTGTAAACAAATAGATGAAAACAATAGAATAGGAAAGACTAGAGATCTCTTCAAGAAAATTAGAGATACCAAGGGACCATTTCATGCAAAGATGGGCACAATAAAGGATATAAATGGTATGGACCTAACAGAAGCAGAAGATTTTTTAAGAAGAGGTGGCAAGAATACATAGAAGAACTATACAAAAAAGATCTTCATGACCCAGATATTCATGGTGGTGTGATCACTCACCTAGAGCCAGACATCTTGGAATGTGAAGTCAAGTGGGCCTTGAGAAGAATCACTACGAACAAAGCTAGTGGAGGTGATGGAATTCCAGTTGAGCAATTTCAAATCCTGAAAGATGATGCTGTGAAAGTGTTGCACTCAATATGCCAGCAAATTTGGAAAACTTAGAAGTGGCCACAGGTTTGAAAAAGGTCAGTTTTCATTCCAATCCCAAAGAAAGGCAATGCCAAAGAATGCTCAAACTACCGCACAATTGCACTCATCTCACAGGCTAGTAAAGTAACGCTCAAAAGTCTCCAAGCCACGCTTCAGCAATACGTGAACTGTGAACTTTCAGATGTTCAAGCTAGTTTTTAGAAAAGGCAGAGGAACCAGAGATCAAATTGCCTACATCGTTGGATCATTGGAAAAGCAAGAGAGTTCCAGAAAAATATCTCTTTCTGCTTTATTGACTATGCCAAAGCCTTTGATTGTATCGATTACCACAAACTGTGGAACATTCTTAAAGAGATGGGAATAGCAGACCACCTGACCTGCCTCTTGAGAAACCTGTATGCAGGTCAGGAAGCAACAGTTAGAACTGGACATGGAACAACAGACTGGTTCCAAATAAGAAAAGGAGTACATCAAGGCTGTATATTGTCATCCTGCTTATTTAACTTATATGCAGGGTACATCATGAGAAATGCTAGACTGGATGAAGCACAAGCTAGAATCAAGATTTCTAGGAGAAATATCAATAACTTCAGATATGTAGATGACACCACCCTTATGGCAGAAAGTGAAGAAGAACGAAAGAGTCTCTTGATGAAAGTGAAAGAAGAGAGTGAAAAAGTTGGCTCAAAACTCAACATTCAGAAAACTAAGATCATGGCATCTGGTCCCATCACTTCATGGCAGATAGATTGGGAAACAGTGGAAACAGTGGCAGACTTTATTTTTCTGGGCTCCAAAATCACTGCAGATGGTGATTGCAGCCATGAAATTAAAAGATGCTTACTCCTTGGAAGAAGTTATGACCAACCTAGACTGAATATTAAAAAGCAGAGACATTACTTTGCCAACAAAGGTCCATCTAGTCAAGGCTACAGTTTTTCCAGTGGTCATTATGGATGTGAGAATTGGACTATACAGAAAGCTGAGCACCAAAGAATTGATGCTTTTACACTGTGGTGTTGGAGAGGAGTCTTGAGAGTCCCTTGGACTGCAAGGAGATCCAGCCAGTCCATCCTAAAGGAAATCAGTCTGAATATTCATTGGAAGGACTGATGTTGAAGTGGAAACTCCAATACTTTGGCCACCTGATGCGAAGAACTGACTCACTGGAAAAAAAGCCTGATGCTGGGTAAGATTAAAGGCAGGAGGAGAAGGGGATGACAGAGGATGAGATGATTGGATGGCATCACCTACTCAATGGACATGAGTTTGAATAAACTCCGGAAGTTGCTGATGGACAGGGAGTCCTGGCGTGCTGCCATCCATGGGGTTGCAAAGAGTGAGACACGACTGGGCGACTGAACTGAGGTAAAGGAGGGGATGCAAAAATAAGGGAGGAATAGTCAAGGAACAATAGTGCAGCCTCAGGGCAGTGTCTTGGTTCCCCTTGAAGGGAAACACACAATAATACTTTTGAGCTGTTTTGCAGATACTGAAATCCCCACCAGGTGGGAAAAATTAATGATATGATGCCCAGGAGCATGTAGACCCCAGACTGGTTAGAACTAGAAGTTGACGATGCTAATATCCACTTATCTCACCACCAACAAATCAGAATAATGTCCGTGAGCTCATCATGCACTCTTTGAATGATTACTATAAAACTACCCCCTCCAGGTCGGGACACACAGTTTTGAGGGCATTAGCCTGCTGTGGTTCCCTTTGCCTGGCAAAGCAATAAAGCTTTTCTTTCCTACTTCCTCCAAAACTCTTGTCTCAGGGATTTAATTTGGTCCTAAGCTGCAGAGGCCAGGTTAGCTTCAGTTGTTGCCTTTTTCTGTGATGGCCTCTCCATGTGACCATAATTCTCTGGTGCCTTTCCCAAAAAGAGGTAAGACTGGCATTGGCACTTTTCTTCAATATTTAGAACAAAATTTGTTGTTAATATTTAGAAGAAATTTCTTCAAAGTTCAGATAGGTAAATAACACCCTTACCTGGTATCCAAAGAGGAAATAGATCCCCTGCCATCCTTTTAACTCTTTTTCTTATTCCATAGATGAATTTTGGGGTTTTATTCAAGTCCCATCTTGAATAAACCACAGGATTTCCCAGGTGGTGCCAGTGGTAAAGAATCCACCTGCCTATGCATCCGATGCAAGAGATGTGGGTTTGATCCCTTGGTCAGGGGAATATCCCCTGAAAAAGGAAAAAACCCACTCCAGTATTCATGCCTGGGAAATTCCATGGACAGAGGAGCTTGGCAGGCTATGGTTCATGGGGTCACAAAGAGTCAGACACAACTGTTCATGCATGCACACATCTTACACAGAGTTCCTGAAGTTCACTTGGAACTTATGAACACACATAAACATTCAGAAGAGAAATTAAATTTCTCAGTTCCAAATACAGATGTACTGCAACATGACTTTTGCCACTGAATCTAATGTGCCCAAGCCCAGTCATTGAGGTACAGTCTGAAGTGCACTAGTCTGGGACCAGGAGGGTCACTTACAAAGTCTGTGACCAAGGTCAAGGGATTTAAATGTTCAATTTCTCCATTTCCTCATCTGTAAAAAATAAATGTTTGGATTAGAAGGACGTGCTCAACCAAATTATACATTAGAATAGTAAACTATCTAATATCTGTACTGTGAACCTCAGGAATAAGCAAATAGGAGACAGGACAGAAGAGGGCATGTTTTTAAGGTATGAAATAGCAGATACTAAACTGAGGTTCCTGCTGTCTCTGATATTCTACTACATCTGTTATATATATATATATATACACACACACACACAAGTACATGTATTTTTACACACATAGGTACATAATGGTTATTTATTTTTAATTTGGTGATTTTTATAGTTTTGGAAAGTTTATGCCTTTCTATAAGTCTCAAATTTTCTACCATATTACATACTTTATAATTAAAGAAAGAAAACGATAATTCTTTTCCCATAATGACATACTCATTTGGGTAGGGAGTTGTCCAACGGAGACCAATAGACAACATAATATGCCCATCAGTGTCCAAAAAGGGTGATATAGCAGCAGCAGCAATAATAATGACAATAAAAAACATTAAGCTGTTATTTGAGCCCTGCTTTTTGTTTTATACCTCTATTTTCATGTCATATAGTATAGTGAACATTTCTTATTTACCATGTACCAGGCCCTGTTCTATGCTCTTTAATTTAAATTTCATAAGAAATCTATTAGAAAGGCACTATTATGATCCCTATTTAATATATAAAGAAATCCAGGGATAAGGAGTTCTACATCATCAGAATGACACCCCAGTGCATGAAATAGCAGAGAGGAACCAAAGAACTCTGCAAAGGTGAAGTCCATTTTTCTGGCAGGGCATTTAGGAAGTTCTGTCTCTCTTTGTTCTCTAGAGGTGTGGGTCTCAGTTGCATTGACCTGACATATGCTTTGAAACATGTGAAACATATTTTGTTGCTAATACTAGTTCAATGACCAAAGTTTGCTAATTATGTTATTTTTATTTTTTGCCACCCCATGTGGCTTGTGGGATCTTAGTTCCCCGACCATGCATTGAACCTGGGCCCTCGGCAGTGAAAGCACAGAGTCCTAGCCACTGGACCACCAGGAAATTCCCAATTGTCTACTTTTTAAAGTTAAAAAAAATTAAGTGTACAATTTAGTGGTTTTCATTATATTCACAAATTATACAAACAGCACATGGATTCCAGAATATTTCAACACTTCAGAAGGAAACCCCATACTCATTATAAGTCTTTCCTTAATCTTTCTTTTCCCCAGCATGTGGCAACTACTAATTGACTTTCTGTCTCTATCAATTTGCCTACTCTGGACATTTAATATAAACGAACTCATACAAATATGTGTCCTTTTGTGTCTTCCTTCTTTCACTTAGCATAATGTTTCAAGGTTCGTTCATGTTGTAGATATGTCTATACTTAGCTCTTTTTATGGCTGGATAATATTCCATTGTACATATATACCACGTTTTGTTTATCCAATCATTGGTTGGTGGAACATTGGGGTTGTTTCCATTTTTTAGTTATTGTGAATAATGCTACTGTGAATATTCATGTATAAGTTTTTATGAGCTACTATATATAAAATAGATAACCAATAAGGACCTACTGTATAGCACAAGGAACTATATTCAATATCTTATAATAACCTATACTGGAAAAGAATCTGAAAAGGAATATATATATATATATATATATATATATATATATAAATATGCATATGTATAAAACTGAATCACTCTACTGTACACCTGAAACATAAATCCACTATACTTCAATAAAAAAGTTCTGATATCTATACCTAGGAATGGAATTGCTGTGTGGTAACTCTATGTTTAGTTTTCTGAAGAATAGTCAGACTTTATTCCAAAGTGACTGCACCATTTTACATTTCCACCACTGGTGTGTGAAGATTCCAGTTTCATCATATTCTCACTAATATTTTTTTTAAATGCCCATTTTATTGGGTGTGTTTACAGCAATTTCACTGTGCTTGTGATTTGAATTATCTAAATGAGTAGCAATGTTGAGCATCATTTTATGTACTTATTGGCCATTTTTATGTAGTCTTCAGAGAAATGACTATTCAAATTATGAAACCATTTTCAAGTGGGTTATTGTCTTTTTATTGTCAAGTTGTAAGAGTTATTTATGTGGTCTGGTTAATTTCCAGAGTTCTCAAAAGGCTGATTTAAAGTTTTTGCCAGTGTTCTCATGGATTTTATGAAGGAAAATATTTTCATAGGTCCTGACTACCATTCCCAAAGGTCTTCCCTAATTATACACTTTTAATAATCAATCACTGGAAGATAATTTGGAAACTGTATTTCTGCCAAGGGATTCATACTTAGAGTACATAACAAACTCATAAAACTGTGTGGTAAAATTTTAAAAATCTAAGCAAAATGGATAAAAGTTATGAACAGAAATGTCACAAAAGAGGAAAATTAAAACATGAAAAAAATGTTCAATATCATTAGCCACTTGGAAAATGTAATTAAAATCATGGTGATATATGACATGCATCTATCAGATTGACTAAAATAAACCAGAATATTGACAATTGCTGGTGAATATGTAGAGAGTTTGGATCACTATAAGTTCATGGTGGAATGTATAATGATACAGCCATGTGGAAAGCAATTTGTCAGTTTCTTACAAAACAAATTATTATGTGATCCAGCAATTATATTCTTGCACATTGATCCCAGAGAAATAAAAACTAATTTCCATAAAATTCTTGTATATGAATGTTCATAACAACTTTATTTGCAACAACTGAAAATTGGAAGAAACACAAATGTAGCTCAACAAGTTGATAATTAGATCAACTGTGGCACATTCATACCGAGGAATACTATGCAACAATAAAAAGGGATACACTATTGATACATGTAACAACATGGATGAATCTCAGGGGAATTTGCTTGAGTGGGAAAAACAAATCTCAAAGTGTTGTATTATGTATGATGGCATTTATATAACATTCTTGAAATAACAAAATTGTAGACACGGAGAACAGATTAGTGGTTACTAGCTTTTATGTATGAGGAAGATGAGAGGGAAATGGATGTGACTATAAAAGAACAATATGTGGGATCTTAGCAGTGATGAAACAGCTCCATATCATGATCATTGTGGTAGTTACATAAATCCATACATGTGATAAAATTACAGGGACCCTCACACACATCGTAAAACTGATGAAATCTGAATAAGCTCCGTAGATTTTACCAGTGTCAATTTCCTTGTTTGGATATCCTAGGATAGTTCCCTTTAGGGAAAGTAGGTAAAGAGTACACAGTTCTCTGTACTCTTTGCATCTTCCATGAATCTATCATAATTTCAAGACAAAAATATAAAGAAGTCAGTCAGAGAAGACTTGTGCTTAGTACTGCAGTTGTAATGTTGCACTCACCTACATTCTGATAGCTTTCCTCAGGTGTAAAGAAGAGGTAAGAAGTCAAAGCTAGCAATCTGGAAATTGAAATGAATCACAATAGATCCATTTGAGTGAATGTCATGGCAGAAAAGAGAGGCTCAGAAACACCACCTTCTGAGATCAGAGAGTAAAATACAAGGATAATGCAATAATGGAGAAGAGTTATGAGAGTATAGGTTTGCTTATTTATGTGTGTTTGTTGTTAAAATTTTACCCTGTAAATCTTTTAATAGTGGATTTCAAAATGACAGTCTCTCAACCTCACTAAGGTTAGTTTTAGGTCTAGGGCATTTTCTCACTATATTTATATTTTATACTGCAAGAACAATTCTGGTTCTGAGAAAACGTAAAATCTTTGATATGTTCTCACACTAGCAATGCCAGGGAAGAAAAGGCAATGAGTTTTCTTTAAAAAAAAAAAAACCCTACAGCCCAAGGGACTGAACTGACTCTAGTTTCCTAATTGTTGGCAGAAACTCTATTTGCTATGATGTTGCTAACTTAGTAGAATGTGGTGGACACTTTGTAAAAATTATACCTAGCATTCCAGTCAATAGGGTAGTTTATTTGTACATGTCCTGTCTTCCTCTTTAGACTATATTCTTTCCCAGGACAAGGATCAAATTTATTTCATCCTCATATTCTGAGGGCATACTCAAGGCCTGGACCTTAGTAAGAACCCAGTACATTTTTGATGAATGAATAATTGTGATAAATGAGGTCATCATACTTGGAAACTGTGTATTTTGGGGTTCCCAGACTTGATAGTAAGGGTAGCATATTTCTCCTCTTTACCACTTCTGTAAGTTTTACTTTCAAGTTTTGGGACCCAAATATGGTTCAGTGATACAATAGTTCTAGATCCAGGGCCAACTTAATGTTTGAATAGACTGGAAGTTTCCTACATTCTATATTTTGAGTGAAGGACTCCACACCCAGACACCCAGAAGGCCTTTATCTTAGTCCATTCTGGATGCTATAACAAAAATACCACAGGCTGGGTGGTTTATAAACACAGGAATTTATTTCTGGGGGTTGAAAGTCCGAGACTCAGGGTGCCAGCACTGATGGGTGAGGGCCCTCTTCCAGGATACGGACTTCTTGTTGTGTCCTCCTATGGAGGAATGGGTGGTGGGTCACTGTCACTTCTATAAAACACTGATCGTGCTCAATAGGCATCCACCTTCATGACCTAAGCCCCTTCCAAAGGCCTCAGCTCCTAATACCAGTACACTGAGAATTAAGATGTCAACATATGAAATTTGGGAGGGACACATTCAGACCATAGTGGCCTTCAATACGATCTTAGATGGGGGTAACTAGAGTAACCTTCAACATTGATTCTGAACCCCACATTTTCCAAATAAAAAACTGAAGAGAGGAGAAGTGACTCATCCTACCTCACCAAGCAGGTGAGTGAGATGGCCAGAATTGGAGTGCCTATCTCACAAATTCTAATAAAATGAAAACCACACTCAGCTTTTTTCTACAATGATAGGCGTTTCTTTAGGAAACAATGAGTTGGAATGATCTGGAGCGTAGACTGAGGGATGTAGTGGGAGAATAGTCATGTCTAAAATACGAAAAGGAAATGTCAGTATTTCCTAGTGTACATTTTGAAAATATCTTCCTTGTCATTAGAGCACAACAACAAATGCCTAAAGTGTGCTCCCTACAGAAGTGTCCAGGAACACAATCCGAGAACATTCCTGTTTAGTATCGTTGGTCAGGTTGCAGAGGACCTGAGGTTTTGATGAACTACATGGCCAATGCTGAGTAGCAAGTGCTAGAACAATGAAGCAGTCTAAGGTGGCTCTCAGAACTTTATTCATCAATAGATGCAAGAATATTTTAAAAGGTGAGATAGTTAAATAATTGAAGTTTATGCCAAAATGATTATTGAAAAATGAAACATTTAATGTGGCATGGTGACTAAATAATGTTTTTTGCCTTCTGACCTGAGAAAAATTTTTATAGCTACACCTCAGAATATCTGGAGAGGCTGGATTTTATGTAGTTAGAAAAATATTGTTGAAAGGCTCAAATAGGCGGATTCATATCAATGCATGGCAAAAAAGAAACAACACTACAATATTGTAAAGTAATTAGCTTCCAATTAAATTAATTAATTTTTTAAAAAAGAAAGGCTCAAATAACTACCAGATAGCACATTTATTTATAAAGACTGCTAGGAGAGGAAGTGAGAGAGTTGGAGGAAGCCCCCTGGAGGAGGGCATGGCAACCCACTCCAGTATTCTTGCCTGAAGAATCCCATGGACACAGGCTCCTGGGGGGCTACAGTCCATGGGGTTGCAAAGAGTCAGACACGACTGAGGTGACTGAGCATGCATACACATGTGAAAGAGCCTCCAAGGACCAAATGCAGAGGTTTGAAATTGATCAGACATTATCAAATAAGGAAACAATATGGCCCAAAGGATTTTTAGGAAGTTTATGTAGCTGAGATATGAAGTGGAGGTAGTTGGAGACAATAGCATTAATTCAGGTGGAATGTCCCAGAGAAGGTGGCTCTGAGAATGGTTTAAAAAAAATAGAAAAGAAAAACAAATAAGTATCTACAACCCTCAGTAATTAGCCATAGGAGAAGAAGAGACAATTCAAAGACCTTGTATTTCTGAGCTTGAAGCTGGTAAGAGTGATCTTACTTCTCATTTGGGCCAGCTTGGGGGAAAGCCTAGTGAGTTCAATTCATTGCTGATGTGGAGAAATAGCTAAGCTTCAGGGGAATGTATACATGGGCTTGGGGCCTGAGTTGGATTTAGCCAGAGATTACGATTCCATTTGGAAATTCATTAGTTAGCAATGATGGATGAAAACATGAGGTCAGGTGAGAACTCAGAGGGGATGGAAAAGTAGAAGGAGAGATTAAAGAGCAAGCTTTGTGGGACATCTCCAACTCCCCAGAGAAGGACCTAGAATGTTCAAAAGCTATCTGGGGAAGAAGAACAAAGTGGAAGGAATTATTACCACACTTCAAGACCTATTACAGAGTTACAGTAATTTAGACTGTGTAGTAATGGCATAAGAATCAATAAATATACCAGTAGAACAGAATAGAGAGTCTGGAAATAGACTCACACATATACGTGGTTATTTGATTTCTTGTCAAAGACACCAAGCAATCTAATGTGGAAAGAAAAGTCTTTTCAACCAGCAGGGCTGGATATTCACATTTAAAAATTAACCTCAACTATGACCTTATAGCATACACAAAAGTTAGTTTGAGCTGGATCATAGATATAAAACATAAAAGCTAAGGATAAGACATAAAAATCAATAATAATGAAAGAAAATAATTTATAAATTAGATTTTATCAAAATTAAAATGGTCTGCTCACTAAAAGACATCATTAAAACAATCAATGTAAAGGCCATAAACTGGAAGAGAATATTCACAAATCACATATCTGACACAGAACTAGTATCTGGGTTATATAAAGAACTCCTACAGATCAATAATAAAAAGACAGTGTGATATAAATGGGCAAATCAGGAAGCAGACATGTCACAAAGGAAGACACACGAATGACCAATAAGCACATGAAAATGTGGTAGACGTCACTAATCATCAGGGAGATGCAGATTAAAACCAAATGGGATAACCACTACACACATACCAGAATGGTTAAAATGAAAAAGAATGAAGGATTTGGAGCAACTGAAACTTCTATATTCTGCTGGTAGGAGTGTAAAAAAGTACTACTTTGGAGAAAGTTCTGACAGACACATAAAATGAACCATACACCTACTCTAGGAGAACAGAAAATCTACACCTTGGTATTTACTTATGTGCCTGTTTCCACAAAAATCTGCATATGAAGCTGTTTATAGCAGGTCTCTTCCAAACAGCCCAAATTTGGAAACAGCCCAAGTGTTGTCAACTGGAAATGGGTAAGCCAACTGTGGGTATAGCCAAATTGTGTTCCCTGGTGGCTCAGTGGTAAAGAATCTGCCTGCCAATACAGGAGACACGGGTTCAATCCCTGGGTCAGGAAGATCCCCTGGAGAAGGAAATGGCACCCCCCTCCAGTATTCTTGCCTGAAGAATCCCACGCACAGAGGTGCCTGGCAGGCTACAATTCATGGGGTCACAAAGTGACTTAGCAACTAAACAACAACACTCTGCAATAAACAGGATGAAATACAGAAAACACACAACAACATGCATGGATCTCAGAAATGTTATCCTGAGCAAAAGAAATCTTACACAAAGACCACATATGTATGATGATATTTGTAATAAGTTCTCAAACAGGAACAAGTGATCTAAGGTGAAAAAAATTAGACTACTGGTTGCCTTTGGATGGTGGGTGGGAATTGACAGGGAAGGGGCATAAGAAAACTGATTGTGGTGGTGGAAACACTCTATATTACAAGGGTTTGGGTTCCATGGTGATTGTGTTTGTCAAGCCAAATTAATTTTATACTTAAAAACTTTGTATGTTACATTATATGAAAACTTTAGCTTTCCTTCCCAAAGAAGCATACAAATATTGTGTGTGTGTTTGTGTGTGCATGCTCACCCATGGTATGCATGGGGACCTGTATGTGATGGAATATAGAGAGGGAGGAAGAGATGTTATTTTAACTGTGGAAACCTAAAAACTCCAAATAAACTTTATTCAAAAGAGAAAAATCTTTAAAATATATGTTTAGATGGAAGGAGTTTGCTTGAAGAAAGTTTTCCTTTCATTATCTTGCTGCTGCTTTTCTTTCTCTATGTGATTGTACTGGTCAAACAACCCACATTGCTTGACAAATTCTTTTTTTAGAGCTGGCAAAGAACAGATTGTTCAATAGATGCGAAGGGGGAATTAGTAAGACCCATGCACTCCAGTCTAATAGGCAAGATTGTGATTCAGACTTTGCTCACAGACCATTATCTTTGATTTTTGTCTACTGAAGATAGCAATTTACTCACTGGGTTTTTTTGTAGAGCAACTCACTTAGTTGCTCTACAAAACATGTAGAGCAACTTAGTTTCAAAACTTACATTATACATGCCAATAATCTAGACCTAGGTGGCTCACAGTCTGTTTCTGGCAATGAGACATAATGGAATGAAGCATGGTGGGGAGGTTATTCTCCTCCCAAGCATCTCTTGCATGCATAGCAGGGGCTCTGCCTCCTATCGTCCAGCTACACTAGTCTGATTAATGGTTTCTGGACACCTAATGCTTTTTAATGACTCTGTGTTTTGCTTATATTGGTTTTTGGTCCTAGAGTCATCTATATTACCTTTCTAACTGTTGAAGCCCTATTTGTCTTTTAAGACTCTACTCAGATGAACTCCTATTTGAAACTTTTTCAATTTCTCTAATCAATTTTCTTCCACCGCTGTGTTCTCCTGACACCTTGATTATATGTATTACAGTGTTTGTCCTAATCTGACTAAAGTTGATAGTTGCATGTCTGTCGACTATTCTAGACTGAGAGTTTCTGGAAAGTAGAACCTGTGTATTTGGTTTCTAGTGCAGTTTAGTCACATGATATTCTACTTAATACGGGTGACTTCAAGGCTATTTGATTATCTCCTCACTGAAACTTCCCTAAGAGTAGATAGGAAGACTCTCTTTAGTGCCCTACCCACTATAGACACACAGCATAGGGAAGTGTTTTGTGTGGATTTGGCACACAACACATTGGTGAATGTAATGATGATGTACTTTGAAGTGTCCCTAAGACCCAGGAAACTCAAATGTTGTGCAAGCTGTTTTGTTCAGCTGTTTTATATTAAAGGGAAAACTGTAGTACAGTCAGTCTTTGAGAACTAATTGATCCTAGTTTTGCAAATTTTAAAGAAGAAAAGAACACTTGGGTTGGAACCATCCAGTTTGTATTATACAGGGGTATTAGTGATGGAGAGGTTTACATATATGAAGAATGTAAAACTGAATAGTTATTTCCAGTTGGAGTTCCACTTTACTAATCCCAATAAGAAAGGAAAATGTCCCCATTGCTCAAACCCCAAAATATCTCTTTTTTTCTGCAAGATTCACTCAGTGTCAATCCATTTGTCCTTGCCTGAATGTTTTCTCCAGACCTCAGTCATGTGCTGAAGGCTTATAAGGTAATAAATATCCATTGAGACAACAAGCTGAGAAATTGACTCCAAGGAGCTGAGTTTTTACTCAGTCATCACCCTTGTACATTTCTCTTACTCTAAGTGTTAACTTTGCAGAATTGAAAACAAATTGAGTGCACACAATTATTTAGAGTACAGAATATACAGACATGCTTACATGTTGTGGGGACAAATCTGAACAATTCTCCTTAGTGAAAAGAACTGTCACAGCTGGCAGGACAGCTTCAGAAGCCAGGGGGCACTATTTTTCAAAATCTGATTTTATTCTTCCCAGTATTTTTTGAAGTATAGTTGACTTATAATATTATATTAGCTTCAGATGTACAATATAGTGATTTGAAAATTTTATTCATTATAAAATGATCACTATGATCATAATAAGTTTAGTTACTATCTGTCCCCACATGCAATTATTAAAGTATTATTAGCTCTATTCTTTGTGCTGTACATTACATCCCAATGACTTGTTTATTTCACAACTGAAAGTTTGTACCTCTTAATCCCCTTCATCTATTTTGCACAACCCCCACCTCCTTCCACTTTGGTAATCACCAGTGTGCTATCTGTATCTATGAGTCTATTTCTGTTTTGTTTGCTTTTTCCATGTTGTCAGAAATGGCAAGATTTTGTCTTTTCATGGCTGAATACTATTCCACTGTATACCTATATGCCACATCCTCTCTACCCATTCATCTACCAATGGGCACTTAGGTTGCTTCCAAATTTTGGCTACTGTAAATAATGCTGCAATAAACTTAAGGGTGCACATATCTCTTTTTAGGTTATCTTATTTACATTCTTTTTTCAATTGAACTGTAGTTGATTTACATTGTTGTGTTAGTTTCCTATTATAGCAAAGTGATTCAGTTATATATATATATATATATATATATGTATGTATGTATGTATGTATGTATATATATATATGTATATATACATATATTCTTTTTCAGATTCTTTAAAATCAGTGTTTTTGTTTCCTTTAAGCAAATATGGAGAAATGGAATTGTTGGATCATATAGTAGTTCTATATCTTGAGGAACCTCTATACTGTTTTCCATAGTGGCTGCACAAATTTACATTCCCACCAACAGTGTAGGAAGGTTCCTGCTTCTCCACAGTCTCACCAGTGCTTATTATTTCATGTCCTGTTTGTAACAACTGTTCTGACAGGTGTGCGGTTAGGTATCTCACTGTGATTTTGATTTGTATTTTCCTCATGACTAGTGATGTTGAACATCTTTTCAGGTACCTGTTGGCCATCTCTGTCTTGAGTCCTGGATTTTCAAACTTGGCTGTCCCAGTCTCCCTACAGAATAGACATACATTATCCTCCCAGAGAAACAGAGTGTCTCTGAGAATCTTCGGGGTCACATCTGTGTGTGTGTGTGTGTGTGTGTGTGTGTGTGTGAAGTGACTGATGAGAGACAGAGAGGCAGGGTGTGTGAAACAAAATTAATAGAAAAGAAGAGATTGCACTGATATTTGGTAAATTAGTTTGGAATCCTAATACTGAAAACCAGCCATATTGGGTGTTCTAGAAAGACTGCCTGTATAATGACAGAATTGCAGCTGTTACAAACCTCTTCAAGAATGTCCACACAGAAGTGAAAACATTCCTGGAAGATGCCCTGTACTTTCTTTTATTTATTTTTTATTAGAGTAAGTGTGATGAAGAAAATACCAGACATTTATATTCATGTGTATTAGCAAAAGAGCTGACTGATTTGGCATATAATATTGCTCTCTGTGTAGCAAATTCAAACTAACCTCTAAAAAGTAGCACAATGTTTAGAGATTAAAAAGGTCCAGATGTGATGATTCAGGAAAGAAGAACACTCAAATGCTATTTCTCTAAGTATGGATTCTCCCCCCTCCCCCGCCCTTTTTTTCTCATTTAGAGCCAAAGAACAACCCGGAATTTGAGGCACATTCTGTTGTGTGGACCTGCTTGTAGCATTCCCATCCATTAGGCGTAAAGGCCACACCCAAAGTGTCAGAAGAAGCTAGCATGGTGGCCAGGTGGCTTCATTCCAGGATAGCTAAATGCATCAAACCAAACCCTAGGACCAAGTGTTTTGGCATACAACATGATGAAAAGTATGATAAGGTGTCATTGTCAATAAAGTTAATAATTTGGGGCACAAATGCCTAACCTAGCTACAGCTCTCCACTTGGTTTTGATTAGAAATGGTCATCCATTTTGCCACTACCACATTTCTGTACAGATTCTGGTACTATAGTAGGGTGCTGCTATAATAAAGATCTAAAATGCGGAAATGACTTTAACTAGAGGTTGGAAGAAGTTTGAGAAGCATGATAGTAGAAGTATAGATTGCCTTGGAAAGACTGTTGGTAAGAATACGATGTGCCAGTGAGGGCACATTTCAACTTAACTCATGAATGACACACCTCAACTAAATGAGGTTTCTAAGGCACCTGGATGACATTTATTCAAAATGGTCATCAGCCCTGGATTCCGCCATGCCTTCTCCACAGATTGGTTATTAATATAATCAGTTGGTGTAGATGAAGAGATAATCCTATTGGATATTCATTTCCTCCACTGTGTTCACATGGATTATGGCTGTTTGGAAAATTCGGATACATGTTGCTGGCTCCTTTGACAAGTTCTTCAATGAACTTGGAGAAGGAAATGGCAACCCACTCTAGTATCCTTGCCTGGAGAATTCCATGGACAGAGGAGCCTGGTGGGCTACTGTCCATGGGGCAAAGAGTCTAACAAGACTGAATGACTATCACACCCTCATTCAGTGAACTTGACTGGTTGAGGACCAGGCCAATGAGGAAAGTGAAGATAAGGGCTACAGATCACTTCCCTCCTCAGTCTTTTAAGGATTCGTGTTCCCTCCAGGTACAAGTGCAACTCCTGGAGGAAAACTTTGGCATTTGTTTTTCTTTTAAATAACTTGAAGCAAGAAGCTTGAAGAAAGG
This sequence comes from Antilocapra americana, assembly GCA_007570785.1. Lineage (NCBI taxonomy): Eukaryota > Metazoa > Chordata > Mammalia > Artiodactyla > Antilocapridae > Antilocapra > Antilocapra americana. The sequence continues at coordinate 392,009 of ML663426.1, read as the reverse complement.
GGTATTGCTTGTTGTTTTCATATTGTTTCCTAGACTCAATTTGACAAGAAGATATACACTTCTCTGTATATACTCTGTGGATATACACTCAGAGAGTGTGACTACCTGAGATTAAGTACAAGTCACAGAGCAGTGGTCTCAGACTGTGGTGGGTGCCCAATTTAGCACATTCCTAGGCCTGGCCTAAACCTCTGGAAGTAGGCCAAACACCATGGGTGGTTCTGGTACCCGCAAAGGCCTGAGGACCATTGCTCTACTGTAGGGTTAATATGGGCTCTGTGAAACTGCCTTCATGGTCAAAGAAGCAGCAGTTCTTCCCAGCAGTTCTCAGTTAAGCAGGCTTCCTTAACACAGAACTTTCTAGAATTCAATGTTCTAATACACAGTTTCAATCCTGAAGGATAGTGTGTGTGCCAGTGGTTCTCAAAGTATGGCTCCCCAGAACCAGCAGCCTTACCTGGGAACTTAAACATCCTAAGGCTGGAGCCCATTCCAGACCTACTCAATCAGGAACACTGGAGGTGGGGTCTGGCCATCTGTGTCTTACAAGTCCTCCAGGTGTCTACAATGTGGACACATATCTGCAAGCCAATAGTCCTTGTGGTGTTTTTCCAAAACTGTTATTTCATCAAACATTTGGCACAGCTAATGTTTTCGACCACAAGAAATGTTACTGGTGTGTGTGTATGTGTTTAATGAAGGTATGTGAAAGTATTGCTGTTTTTGGTGAGGTTTTTTTGGGAGGTCAGTTTAATTATTGACTTATTTAAGCATCACCTTAGTTAAAAACAACGTGAGTCAGCTCATAGAGAATGCTGGGACTGAAGGGTTATTCCTGGGCATTTTGGCCACTTCTAATTTATGCCAGGCTTCCCTAAGACACCGAAGTACTGACTTGTTTTTGACCAGCAGACCTGCACTATTCTTGAGCAATGAAAAAGGAAAAGCTGCAAGGAAACTCGTCAATAACCAAATCTTAAAGTCCTTGGAGCAAGACTGAGACAATGCAGTACTTTTCTCTATGGATTCAAAATTAGGAAGACTGAATAGGGGGGCAAGATTGAGTGAGTCTGGTTATGGCATAGGGTACCCAGACTCCTGTCCAAGCTGGGCAGGCAGCATCTTTCATGCAGTTGGACCTAAGAGCTCTGGCACAATAGGGCTTAAGACAGGATCACAAGGTGACTTAGTTGGGCTGGGTTGGGCTAAGCTAGAAGCTCCTGGTGAATCTGGCCCAGATATCTTAGGAATCAGCAGCCTTCCACTGTGCGAAAGCATGCTGCTTGGGGCCCCAGGAACTTTATTTGATGGATGCCAATTACGTTTCACCTGTTCCTCCACTCTCACCTTCCTACATGGTCGGCTGCTGAAGCATCATGACCAGGCAATGGCAGCTTTGGGGAGATAGCGAAAAGTCAACACTGACAATGTTTATGATGACCAACAAAGACACTCTATGTGCACTTTATTGTAAGTTGTATATGATTTAAAAAAAACTGCAAATGGACACTGAACTCTAGTTACTGAGATACATAACAAATTAGGGGGAAGTGTATAGATATCTGTGGCTGATTTTGAAACATGTCACAAATAAGACAGAGTGATGGATGGATCGATGTACAGTATAGTAGTATGTGATTATTAGAACATAGGTGTAGGTTTACCAGCATTCATTGTAAAATTCTTTCTATTTTTAATTTATGGTTTGAAATTTTAATAAAAAATAGTTATGTTCAGTTCTCAGAGATGGAAAGGACTTGAGATATTTAGTCCCATGCCTTTCTTCGATTGAAAGAAATGAGCATTAGAGAGGGGGAAATGACAGTGTGAACAGCAGGGTACTAGAATATAGTTTCTTTTGTACAGTTCATCACTGAATGGGAATGAGAATTCTTCTGTTCCAGCCTGCAGTTCAAGTATAACAATTACACTTTTAAGAGTATTCAGTAACCAAGACCATCCCCAAGAAAAAGAAATGCAAAAAAGCAAAATGGCTGTCTGAGGAGGCCTTGCAATAGCTGTGAAAAGACGGGAAGCGGCCCCCCCTCCCCCGTCCGGCCCCGCCCCCGCCCGGCGGCGGCGGCGGCGGCGGCGGCTGCCACGGTGGGACTGGGCGCGGGTTCCCGGGGCTCAGGAGTGCGGGCGGCGGCGGGGGTTTAAAAACAAAACAAAACAAAAACAAACAAAAAAACAAAAAGACGGGAAGCGAAAATCAAAGGAGAAAAGGAAAGATACACCCATTTGAATGCAGAGTTCCAAAGAATAGCAAGGAGAGATAAGAAAGCCTTCCTCAGCAACAATGCAAAGAAATAGAGGAAAACAATAGAATGGGAAAGACTAGAGATCTCTTCAAGAAGGAACATTTCACGCAAAGAAGGGCTCAATAAAGGACAGAAGTGGTAGGGACCTAACAGAAGCAGAAGATATTAAGAAGGGGTGGCAAGAATACACAGAAGAACTGTGCAAAAAAGATTTTCATGACCCAGATGATCACGACGGTGTGATCACTCACCTAGAGCCAGACATCCTGGCATGTGAAGTCAAGTGGGCCTTAGGAAGCATCCCTATGAACAAAGCTAGTGGAGGTGATGGAATTCCAGTTGAGCTATTTCAAATCCTAAAAGATGATGCTGTGAAAGTGCTGCACTCAATATGCCAGCAAATATGGAAAACTCAGCAGTGGTCACAGGACTGGAAAAGGTCAGTTTTCATTCCAGTCCCTAAGAAAGGCAATGCCAAAGAATGCTCAAACTACTACACAATTGCACTCATCTCATATGCTAGTAGAGTAATGCTTAAAATTCTCCAAGCCAGGCTTTAGCAATACGTGAAAAGTGAACTTCCAGATGTTCAAGCTGGTTTTAGAAAAGGTAGAGGAACCAGAGATCAAATTGCCAACATCTGCTGGATCATCGAAAAAGCAAGAGAGTTCCAGAAAAACATCTATTTCTGCTTTATTGACTATGCCAAAGCCTTTGACTGTGTGGATCACAATAAACTGTGGAAAATTCTTCAAGAGATGGGAATAGCAGACCACCTGACCTGCCTCTTGAGAAACCTATATGCAGGTCCGGAAGCAACAGTTAGAACTAGACAGGGAGCAGCAGACTGGTTCCAAATAGGAAAAGGAGTATGTAAAGGCTGTATATTGTCACCCTGCTTATTTCACTTATATGCAGAGTACATCATGAGAAATGCTGGGCTGGAGGAAGCACAAGTGGGAATCAAGATTGCTGGGAGAAATACCAATAACCTCAGATATGCAGATGATAGCCCCCTTATGGCAGAAAGTGAAGAACTAAAGAGCCCCTTGATGAAAGTGAAAGAGGAGAGTGAAAAAGTTGGCTTAAATCTCGCCATTCAGAAAACTAAGATCATGTCATCTGGTCCCATCACTTCGTGGCAAATAGATGGGGAAACAGTGGAAACAGTGGCTGACTTTATTTTTCTGGGCTCCAAAATCACTGCAGTTGGTGATTGCAGCAAATAAATTAAAAGACACTCACCCCTTGGAAGGAAAGTTACGACCAACCTAGACAGCATATTAAAAAGTAGAGACGTTACTTTGCCAACAAAGGTCCGTCTAGTCAAGGTTATGGTTTTCCAGTGGTCATGTATGGATGTGAGAGTTGTACTATAAAGAAAGCTGAGCACTGAAGAATTGATGCTTTTGAACTGTGGTGTTGGAGATGACTCTTCAGAGTCCCTTGGACTGCAAGGAGATCTAACCAGTCCATCCTGAAGGAAATCCATCCTAGATGTTCATTGGAAGGACTGATGTTGAAGCTGAAACTCCAATACTTTGGCCACCTGATGCGAAGAGCTGACTCATTGGAAAAGACTCTGATGCTGGGAAAGATTTAGGGCAGGAGGAGAAGGGGATGACGAAAGATGAGATGGCTGGATGGCATCACTGACTCAATGGACATGGGTTTGGGTGGACTCCAGGAGTTGGTGATGGACAGCGAGGCCTGGTGTGCTTCGATTCATGGGGTTGCAAAGAGCGACTGAACTGAACTGAACTGAAGAGTATTCATGTGAGTATAAATCTCTAGACTGTAGATTATCTGAAGGCAGTGATCAGATGTTTATAATTCAATGTGTAACTCCAGTTTCTACCACAATCCACAGCACATAATGGACACAGTAAATACACGTGAAAGGATTTTTCTTTGAATGAATATAAAGAGTTTATTCGGTGCGTATCTGGGTATACAACAACAAATATTAAACAACTTTTTTTTAAACTTTTTTGTGCACAGGACAGAAAACTGCCCGTACATGCTATGTCCACTTTTGGAACACAGATTTTAACAATTATTAATGCACAAAATCTTACATATCATGCAACTCTATGCCAAGATTCCAACTTTCTTCCATGCAACAGATATGAAGATCTAAATGGAAACCTAGCTAAGTCTTAAACACTTTTCCAGAAGCAGGTATAATTATATGTTGTTTAGGGGTAACCAGTCTTAACATTTCCTTGTACACAATATTCACGTGCCAAATATAATGACAGAAGGACTCACACATACACAGATAAGACATTTCTTATTTTAACAACACAAAAGACAACATCACAGTTCCACAGTTACTGTCTTTACACAAGAAGCCACAATAATTAACATGATAACACAAATGGAATTAAGAGAAAACTACACTTGAGGATAATCTTTATTTTTAAGTAATCTTTACTGACTGGGGTTGACAACACAATACAATTTCTACGCACAAGGTACAGCACAAGAACTTGACCAGAATACTACAAATCTAAAGGGGGAAAAATGGTAAAATCACAAGAACCTTGAGCCTGAGATGCCAATTCAGCTTCAACCCTGAATTTGGTTGAGTTGGATTAAGTGACAGAGAGTCAATAGAACCATTAAATTTCAGAAATCATAAAATTGCAAAGTAAAGAATACATATGAATCAAGCATAGATAGAAAACATTAAGCCAAGAAAACAACACGGTTCACAGAATTTTGTTTGCCCCTACAAAACAAGGAAGCAGTTAATTTTGTTCTTTGTTTGTTTGTTTTGAAGAACAATGGTGGTCTTTTCAATTGTCTTGGTTGGAGAGCAAATTTTTCTTAATCAGCATTAGTGCTGTGAAATGTTTTTGGTTTGTCTTCCCCTAAGCAGAGGTGAGATCATGAGAAAATTGGGCAGTCCTTCTCCCAGATTTAGTTAACTGATCAGGCTCGGCACTGTTTTTTTGCACAAGCTCGATCTAAATTATGGGGCTTTTGGATGGATGAGAAGGTTTGATGGCAGGTTAGAATAGTGAACTCTGCCTTGTTTGTTTGGTAAACAACATTAACAAATCTCAACTTTCGGGTGAAGGACTGCTTGAATTCAACAGCACCTGGAGGTAAGGTTCTGTTACAGAGCCCTTGTTTTGCCCTCACTGGCTACGTTGATTCATTGTGGCTCATAGACTTGCCTCCGTTCAGCACGCCGGAGACACTTCTGCTCTTGGTCGGGGTCCCGCTTCCAGATCGGGAGAACTCCGTGAGGTCATGCAGAGACGGCTCCTTGTACATGGCCACTACAAAGCACAGAGACACGGCATCAGAGGCCATTGCATTAGTCCTCAGCTTTCCTTCTACCCCCTGGGCTTCTCTGCCGGAGGCCAAACCTGAGAAATGCTGCTTTCAAAGACTCAGTAGAGAGTGGACTGGACCAGATGAAGCAAAAGCCAGTCTTGGCACTGGCTTTTAGGCGTGTAGAGAATTCTAATGCCTTATTTCCATCAGTGATGGGTTTATATGAAAAGTGAAAGTGAAAGTCACTCAGTCGTGTCCAACTCTTTGGGATCCCATGGACTATACAGTCTATGATATTATCTAGGCCAGAATACTGGAGCGGGTAGCCTTTCCCTTCTACAGGGGACCTTCCCAACCCAGGGATCGAACCCAGGTCTCCCGCATTGTAGGCAGATTCAAGTAATCTGGCTCCAGAAAATGTGCTGTCAAAAGGGCACTGTGCTGACTTGACTGGGCAGACTGCCCCTCTGGTAAACTGCTCTTCTAGCCTTGGGCTAGTAACCTCTTGAAGGGCTTGCTCTGCTCTGTCTGGATTTTCTACCCCTTTTCCACTGTGTCTCACTCCTTCTGTCATCCATACCTCCTGCAGCCCATTCCTATCCCTCACACTTTCTCACTTGCTCTGGGTATGTGTGTGTTAGTTTCTCAGTTGTGTCCAACTCTTTGTGACCCCATGGACCACAGCCTGCCAGGCTCCTCTGTCTGTGGAATTCTCCAGGCAAGAATACTGGAGTGGGTGGCCATTCCCTCCTCCAGGGGAATCTTCCCAATCCAGGGATCAAACCCACATCTCCTGCATTGGAGGCAGATTCTTTACCAACTGAGCCACCATGGAATCCCTCTCATTTGCCACCAAGCTGCTAATAATTACCTATAAACAAGACCGTGAATGAAAACTGTTGGGACAATACTGTTGGGCCCATGAGGTTTCCAATAAGTGTTAAGTGTGCACGCATTGAGCATCTATGTTTCTACCTATTTTGGTATACCTTGAGGTTCTTAACTGTCCTGGGTTAGCAATTAAGCTATTTCCACATAAATAAGGTGTTACCATATGTAGATATATTGGGTTGGCCAAAAGTTCATTTGGATTTGGCCCAAACAAACTTTTTGGTTAACTCCAATCAGGAGATTAGATGTTCCCATCAATGCTTTAATGTTCTTTTTAAGTGTAAAATTTTACCAAATTTTTGTATAAATGCCTCAAGATGGAAGGATTATGTTCCACTTTCAAAATAAAGGATTGATTTCAATACCGATACTCACTTCATCTGGTATACTCTCAACTTTACCTTTCAGTGGTTTGGGCAGAAAGTGAGCTGCAGGCTTGTTCTTTTTCACATGGTTTCCTTTCATGATCTCGCCTTCTTTGTTCAGACCCAGATACCACCCTCGGCCTGACTGCTGCTGACGGTATATCATTGATGAATATGTCACGTAATAATTTTCAAACACCGATTCTTTGAATTTGCACTCAGGTGTGAAATGTTCCTACAAGAAAAGTAAATAAAAAGCTCAATATTTACAGCTATGAATTTCATGGAGAACCATATGGTACTGCCCTTCAGGAGTTTAGGACATACTTTGTTAAAGCTTGTTATGACTGGCATTCTATTTTAACAGCAGAAACTATTATCATTGGAAACCGAGACTATATATAACATTTCACAGGATGCTTTATAAAAAGCCCTAAGTGTAAGGGCTACTGATCAATAATTAGCTCTCTTTGTAATAAGATAATGGAAAAATGAGAACCAGTCACATAAGTGTAATGTATTGGATAAATAGATGAGCCAAAGACTGAAGAGACAAGCATAAAACTGTCACATGGAGCTTTGTTCCCTTCAAGATTAAATATGAGAAATAAACATCTCATCCTTGTATTTAATTTTCATAGATTGTCCAGTTACTACATGCTATAATTTTCGATTGCCCCAGGCTGAAATCTATGTTACAGGGTTACAATGCTGAATGCCTAAATTTCTAAAGAGATGCTGTTAAGAAAGACTAACTTTTACTTTTAGATAAACTAAACTGATTTTTTTTCAGATCATTGGACCTTGACTTAAAAACAGGAAAAAAAAGTTCCTCATCACCCCATCCTTGCCTTACAGTAACATTTCACATAAATCAATATAGAAGCAAGGAATTTACAGTAATTCTACAAGCAGACATGAGAGCAGCCCAGGGGATTTTGAACCTGATAATGTGATTTTCTGCCATGTATGTGACCTTGTTTTCTTTGGACTTCTCCATACAAATAAAGGGTTCCTAACCCAAGATACTGTTTCTGAAAACAAATAAAATCAGAAAACCATCTTTTAAGCTTTGCAATATGTGTATTATACAACAAACAGCTATGTAAAATATCCATTTGTAAACAACATGGAATGAACAGCAGATTTTAATCTCTAAGTAATCTGCGGGGTAGCAGTGGGTCCACTTGGAGTCCAAGATAATAAGGAAAATGCTAAGTGAGTTTCCTATGACAGTGACACCAAGGATGCCTTTTGATTCTTGTTATTTTGCTGGGATCTTATCAGGAATAAGTTTTGATAAAACCTGAAAAAAAGCCATCTTGAATAAAATATTGCAATCTTTCCGACACCTGTCTTTTCTGAACAATGCTTCCATGGTCCAACCTTCCTTCATTTTCATATTACGTAGCATTCCAAGCAAAGTATAATATCTGAGCAATGGTATCAGAGAATCACTTCAGCAAAGAGAGACAGATTCCTCAAATGAGGCAGGAATCTTAATTTTTTTCTTAATGTTAAATAATTGAACACTTTTCTTTCTTCTGGAAATCCACAAAATCTGTTCCACTCAGTAATTTCACTGGTTCTTCCATCTGGCTTCCAGAGTGCCTGGAACAGAGTCATCTTTTGGGATAATTTCAGTCTAGGGGCATACTCGATAGAGACTCAGAAGACTCACACAAATTCAACCTACTCAAGAAGCAATGTACTTTGAAGGCAACTATTACAGGGTAGGAACCAAAGTGTTCTATTTATGGGCTGTGAACACTCCTCTTTGTAGAATTCTCAACATAGGGAAAGCCAAGGTATGCCCACAAAGAACTATGACTAAAATAGTCTCCACGTGTCCTCTGGGGATGAACACAATCGCATAGAACGTTGGTTTTGCCTTGCCTAGAGTAAAATGACAACTTCATGTGGCATTTTAAATTCTCTACAATGTAGTCATTACCATGCCTTCAGTCTATGCCTTTGTGCCTTTATAGACCCATTCACGTCATTTCTTGGATCTCTCTACCAACTGGCTTTCCTCTCATTCCTCAAGGTTGAGCTCAAGTATGACTGCCCCTGAAATCATATATGACTTCTTCTAAACAGAATCATTGACACTTGTATTTGTGTTCCCAGGAACTCTTATCTCCATCTCTGGCATGGCCCCATGACTTGGACATGTGCATGCTTAGCTCTGGAAGACAAGGAACTTGTCTTTTATTTCTGAATCTGCCTTTCAGCCATTCAGTGACTGATCATATTGCCTAGCACATAGCAGACCATTCAGTTATTGTTTACAGCAGGGGTCCTTAACACCTGGGCCACAGACCAGTACCACTCCATGGTCTGTTAGGAATCCCGGTGCAGAGAAGGAGGTGAGCGAGCAAAGCTTCATCTGTATTTACAGCCACTCCCGGTCACTCACCTTACTGCCTGAGCTCCACCTCCTGTCAGATCAGCAGCGGCATTAGATTGTCATGAGGCGGGGGGCGAACACTACTGTGAACTGCACATGCAAAGGACCGAGATTGTGTGCTTCTTAGGAGAATCATCCTGAAACCATGCCCCGCCCCCTCCTCACCCCTGTCCTTGGAAAAAACTGTCTTCCACGAAACCAGTCCCTGGTGCCAAAATGGTTGGGGACCCCTGGTTTACAGGATTTGCATTGCAGAGGTTCAGACTGACGTATCGGAAATGCTGGGATTCAGAAGTATCAACCCAGTAAGAAGTCTGCAGGGAATTTCCTGAATAACCACAGAATGAAACCAGCTGTATGTAGATGGAGGCTGTCATTGCAGGGACAAATCCTGCTTGTGTGACTTCGAATCTGTTCAGCATAACAGATACTACACAGATACTGGCACCTCCAACATGCGGAGGAAAAAAAAACTTGGCAATTGTTACAACTATTGGAAAATGGCAAGGAAGGACTCAATGAACTGAATGCTCTGTCACATCCTGGCAATTTCTTAGTCATCACCACTAAATTTGGACTCAAGAACTCAGTAGAGAGGGAGGAAAATGAGGCCAAAAAAAGAATGTTGAAGCAACCAAAGCAGTGTTCTGTTCTCAGTGTGTGACACTGTCATTGTATCCAGTGCTGAAATGAGTAGGCAGAAGAAGCTTGATTTTTATCAAATGTGGAAAGATGTGAACATCCCACCCAACACAGGAAGGGCCACCAAAGGGAAGAGGGGTATAGCTGCATCTCTGTGTCTCAGCAGTGGTTCACAGAAATAATAGAAATCGGATTGAGCCCTAACCAGAGAAGGCTTATTCACAGAATACCAAGTAGACCTTTGGCAAGCAATCAATCTTTGATTGATCTGGAGATGCTCTGGAAAAAAAGATACCAGAGTGGCCTTGACACATAGTAGGCACGAAATAGATGCAGCATTCATTGTACTCTGTATTGAACAGGCATTAGATAAATATCAGCTATCATAATAAATGAATTAAAATGACGTCAAGCATTCCCTGCACAGCCACAAAGAAATTACTTGGCATGAGTACAAAAGAAAAGGTGCTTTATGTCTTCTAACCTTTCATGCATTGATTTCTGTTAAAAATTGTTTACTTCTCTTGCGTATCTATACTTATTTCAGAGAAATAATGTTAGTAAGGTTCAGAGGAATAACTCTGAAAAAAAATTTGATCTCTCTAAACTCCCTTTTCTATAATCATCCTCTCTATTCCCCTTAAAGTTCAAAGTTAGTTGTTTCCTCAATGATTATCTAACTTTTGAATCCACAAAATCCATACCAGTTAATGACAATGATTATATTTTGAGTAAAGAATAAAAATCTACATTGGCAGAATGAACAAATCCAGGAGCAAAATCTAACAGTACAATTTTTTTAACCAATTTATTCACTATTGAGGGCAAAATAATTCTTTGGAGTTTACTACTGACAAGATGAAAACATCTGAAACCCTCAACATCAGGTCAATAGAGCATATTAGAGAATACTTAGAGCTACAAATGATGATGGTCAGCTGCCCTCAGTGGAGCATATTAGACCTCCACACAGACTTTGAGAATCAAGTGAATAAGGCATTCATGCAATCAATAATGAAGGATATACACAAAGAGACCCCCAGATCCAATGGTGTGCTAGAAAGCAACTTTGTCCCAGAAGAAAGGCTCTGGACCTGGGATAGCAATTTACCCTGGTGCCTTGAGTTGCCCCTGGTACCCAGGGCACAGGATGGAGGGGATGAAATAGCTTTCTGGCCTCCTGGAGCTGGAGCCAGGTCAGAAGAAGCATGGGCTATGATGGTAGCTTCTCGGAAGGGAGCCTAGTAAGGGCCTTGTCACACTGTAGGGGATGTGAACATGTATCCTCAAGAAAGTGAAAGTGTTAGTCACTTGGTTGTGTCCGACTTTTAGCAATCCCATGGACTGTAGCCCACTAGGCTCCTCTGTCCGTGGAATTCTCCAGGCAAGAATACTGGAATGGGTTGCCATGCCCTTCTCAATTAGAGCCATAACCCAAATGGCAAGAGCTCAAAACCATCTGTATATCATGTACATCATCTCCACGTGCCAAACACGTCCACAATACCACAGTGCACACACCATGGCTAAGTGCCTTCTTGATTAAAAGAAGTCATTGTGGGGGTGGAGGGTGGGCTTCTCTGGTGGTCCAGTGGTTAAGGCTTCACTTTCCAATGCGATGGGTGTGCATTCAATCCCTGGCCAAAAAACCAAAACATAAAACAGAAGCAATATTCTAACAAATTCAATAAAGACTTAAAAAATGGTCCACATTAAGAAAGAAAAAAGTCATTTGGCAAACACACACCGTAATAGCAGCCTTTTCAGACTTCCCCCAGCTTTTTGAACTTTCAGCTATGCTACCAACCGACAGGGTGGCAGTGTTTTACTTGAGTCTGTACCTCACTAGCCTTTGAGGATTGCCAATATCGTGAATGCTTTGAACACATTTCTCTCAAAAGAAATCTTTTTTAAAAGGGCAGTGCTGATTTCCTTGGATCTCCAGAGACCAGCATAGTCTCCGTAGGTTGTCCATACATAAAATGGCAACACGAAGGTCCTAGGCTGTTGAACAAAGCCTGAACACTGAATATAAGTTTTTGCATATGTAGACACTATGTGAACTGCACAAATCCTGGTAGAGATGAATGTGTCTCCATACATTTTGTTCTATTCACATGTCACATTTTTATTGGCATCATAGAACACAGAAAAACAGTTTATAAGTTAATGAGTGGGCATTTAAAGAAACTTTAAAAATGAACTCAATAAAACATGATTTCTTCTTTTCAGCAAGTTCTAGAAACATAACTAATCTATCTCATCCTTTACTTCTCTCACTTCCTTCTCTTTTCCTCCTCTCTTCTGGCCACATTTTCAGTAGCTTGATGATCCAATTAATTTAACAATTACTGCCAAGAGCAAGGGTCACTCTTCTGACTCTTAGCCATGTTTTGATGACAATTAATTTTCTAGATTTAAAGTTAGCAGGTTTATTCAAACAGGTCTGACTTGTGTGTGTCAATTATTCCCCAACCTAATGAATATAATATGCAGATTAACATTAGATTTTCAACTCTGTTAAAAAAAATAAAACAAAACAGAATCTTAAAATATAAATCATACCCATTGGGGGTGACCTCATAACTACCTGTATTCTCTATATAAGCTTCCCTTCTATCGGTGATTTCAAAATCCAGGATTAATTATTATATTCAGGACTTTGATGTTCTCTCCCAGGGTATATTTGATGTGAATGAACTTCATTATTACTAAGATCAAAGCACGGGAAGGGAGAGGTTGGGGAAGAAGGAATCGATACTTAGCAAGTGCACTGTAGCTAAACAAAATTATTAATTCATGATAAACAGAGTTTGGTTTGTTCACTCAAACATTCCCTGGACTGTGGGATACCTGAGGGCAGCTCCGAGCATGGGGCCTGGCTTAGAGTCAATGATCAATATATATCTAGTGAAATAAACAAAAAAAAGAATGGAATTTCATAGGAAGAGGACTTGGGATAAGGTTATACAGGTCCAAAAAAGGGTTAAATGTGGTGGGATATGAATAGAGGGCTGTTTGAGAGGAGAGACTGACAAGTCAGAACTTGCCTGCCAGAGCAGAAAGAGTAGGTGATAAAAGGAGGAAAGCAGCCTACAGATAAATTCAATTTAAAAAACTGGAGAGGGAGGAGAGAAAAGGAAGGACAGAGGGAGGGAGATAGAGAGGAGGAAGAGAAGGGGGACTAATAAAGACAAAACTGAAGCTCAGGTTGCCATAATAAAGAAGTTTTCTGGTAACCAAGATATAGGCATTAAACTCATACTCTTCGTCTTTGGCTCTGCAAACAGCTAACACTGCAACTAAATTCTGTTCGCTTGATTTCTGTAAAAAGGTGAGGAGGTGGGGTGGGGACCAGTCCTGCTAACCTTACTGGATGGTTGGACGAGGAGGCAATGAGATGATGTATGCCAAAGAAGCTCTGAGAATTGTAAAGCCCCATAAACATGAAACGTGTGATTACTTCTGATAATACATGCCCAGAAAACCAAGGCAAAATAAACACATTCGCTCTTCTTTTCAAGGTTCTTCTGCACTCTGGAATCAATTTCTAAAGAAAGGATAGGCCTATATTTGTTTTATTTCCATGGAAGGAGATCAATTCTGCCCAAAATGAGGACTGCACGTGAATGACACTCAGTGTTTAGCGTTCTCCTCCAAGCTTGGCTCCCCAAATTTACTTCCTTCCATTTGTCATTTTGGTCTGCAGTTGACTGAAAAGGCTTCAGTGCTTCAAGCCACAGCACTAAAGAGATGAAGTACTGAAAAAATGGGCTTCGTGAAATACCATGTCACAAAATGACTTCAAAGTACACGTGCTAACTGGCAACTGTTTGAAATGAAACAAATCATAATTAAGAATATGTACATGGGACTGTTTCTCCTCATATGGTTATAGTGAAACTTCTCAGTAGCATTTTTGTATTCCAAGGTATCTAATAGACATTTTCATTGACCTTATGTTGAGCCCACAAAATAGGGCACCCCAGTATTACCTTTCTTCAACTCTTCACAAACAAAAATGAAAAAAAAAAAAGAAGAAGAAGAAGACATGTTAACAAGATTGTCAAGCAATGGCTTGAGTAAACAGAATTAGGATGCAGATATGACCACCTTTTAGCCCTGGGGTTCTTTGAATCCTTTGTATTGGCTTGTTCTAGATTTTCATCTATTTCTGTAGAGCAGTCTCATGAAATATTAAATTCTACAATTCATTTTATAAAACACACAGAAATAAGCTAGAATAAAGCAGGAATCAAAACAAAAACACTGCATCCCTTACAGAGCCTAAGAAGGGTGATTAAAAATAAATGATTTAAAAAAAAACATCCTAAGGCGTCACTTAGCTCCAAACCTGGGCAGCAGATACATTCTGAGATGGAAGTAACTTGCTGAGATTTGTGATGAAGAAGTGGGATAGGCCACACATATCCAGGGCTGTGTGATTGGTCCAAGGCAGTGTCAATCTGGTCCAAACCTTGCAGAAGAATACAGATTGGCTAGGAATCCAATTAAGTAGCAGAAGATAGATTTCATTTTACATAAGATATTGCAGAGACTATGTGTCCATCATACTTTCTTTAAAAATCTTACTAGATTAAATCTTACTGCTGAACAAAAATCTATGCATGGAAAAGCATTTTTTTTCAAGTGGAGAACCCTTCTCTAAAGTGAGTAACTCTCTCCAACTTTTTTGTCTATAATGTGTCTTAACTCACAGTGTTGGTTTTTCTTATAAGCAGGGCTGACTTATGTACTTTGAAAGAGGAATCAGATATCAGATATGATCTCAAAAAATAAACTTTCCTGTCTTTTGGCTGGTTACTAGAATTAATCTGTGACTACTAGCTAGTTATTCTCCATCACTGTGATGCTTTCTAATTTGTGGCAGGATTCTTCTGTAGAAGAACTTCAGAAGGAAAAGTGAAATTGCTAGTCACTCAGTCATGTCTGACTCTTTGTGACCCCTATGGACTGTAGCCCGTCAGGTCCCTCTGTCCATGGGATTCTCCAGGCAGGAACACTGGAGTAGCTTGCCATTCCCTTCTCCTAGGGATCTTCCTGACTCAGGGATCGAACCCAGGTCTCCAGCATTGCAGGCAGATTCTTTACCATTTGGGCCACTGAGGCGTCTTCAGAGCAGGATCTAAAGTGATCAGCAAGAGAATGACTTTGGAAGTATTTGTAGTCACCAAGAAAATAAACTTATAGGTTGTATTTTAGATAACTCTTCCAAGCTCCTGCCCAAATGTTCAAAGCCTGGGAACTGTGAAAAATTTCCCTATACATCCAACAAACTGTCATGCAACGGAGAAAGGTTATTTCTGCACAGATCAACTGAAAATACTCTGGCAAGGTAAGTGGCCTATTAAAAATAAAATTGTACCCAGGTGGATGCATCAGGTGCCTGTTCTAGTGCTGCAGGCCACTGTGAGGGTGGTAATCCTGATTTGTTTTGGATAGTGGTTGAGTTAGATTTGATAGGGTCTGTATCTTCAGAACAGAGTCATTTACAATAGCCAAGAGTCTACTTCTTCAAAGACTTTCAAAGAAGACTTCTTATCTTTTCTCTTGCACAGGTAGCAAAGTAATGCCTTTGCTCAGAAGGAAGTCACTACTGTGTGATTTCCACTGCAAACCAGAAAACCTGGAGTCACAGGGCAGGGTGCAAAGGCCTCATCCATAAACCAAGGATGAGAAAGATGTCCTAGAGGGCTATGGGATGACCACATCGTGTAACACCTGCAAACGACTTCTGGGGATAGGAAATTGTACAGAGTCATGTTTCCATGTAGAGAGCGCATTTCCACTGACATTTGTCCCTTGAAAGGAGATAAAGAAAGGATGCTTGTGACAGTCACTTACCATGAGTCTGAGTGGTATGATTATTCACTAACTGAAGACTCAGATGGAAGAATTCATTCTCAACTATTCCTTACTGAGAGCCTATGGTGCACCGAGCACTGTGGGAAGTCCCTTTGCCTATATAATGATCTAACTTAATCTCAACAGCAGGTCTCTGTATGAGCTTCAGAATGGAATGGCCTCCCTGTGGCCTGAGAGAGGAGTTCTTCCCACCTCACAAGGGAGAAAAACCACAGGAAAGAAGCCCTTACCAAGTCACTCCCTTATGAACTCCACTGCAAGTGCACCCTTTTACCCCAACAGTCACTGTGTAGACAAGCGCTGTGATAATAGTTCTCCTCTAAATGGATAGTTCCAACATTGGCTGAAGGGTCAGTCCTTCCTCCGATTCGTGTGTCCTGGCTCTCTGAACACCACAGAGCTTTCTTCGAACCTGCCACATCAACTTTCCAGATTCCTGACTTTGGGCAGCTGACCTGGGCTCCAACCCTGAATCTCTAAGAGGAGAATAGCAACACGTGCCTCCAAGGGAGGACTGCAGAGAGCAGGAGAAGCAGCCAGCACACATTGGGGTGCTCACAGACTATGGGGTCCTTGGCCTTGCCTTACTTTCCTGTTCGTGTGATAGACAGGAGAATGCAGTCTCCTCCCCCATGACTGTCCCAACTTCAAACTGACCTGGAAACGGGTTGTCGCTGCAAACAAACAGAGTAGAGAAGTGCCTTCCCAGTTCACAGAGCTTCAAATTACACATGAACTATATAAGTGAGAACTCCTTTCATGAGTGATTCCTTTGCAAGGGTGACAATGCACACCTTTTCTTTTGGAGCTTAAAATACCCTAAGATTCTAAAATTTGAATTACTGTAATGTGTATCAGTGAACCTGCATGATATTAAAGAGATTTGTGAAATAACCCAGTACTAACGGGCCAAGTGACATTTACACATCTCATTTTAATTACTATGCCACAAAAGTGCAACATGATTATTCCATTTCTTTTGTTCTAAACCACTGTTTTCCTAGTTCTACTTTAATCATGTAGGTTACTAATAACAACAATCCTGAAAAGTCTAATAGCTCCTTATGTTTAAGTAGCACCTACTTTAACAGTTTTCTACAAATTCTTCAATAGTTAATGGCATTCGAGTGACAGATAAGGGATAGTTCAATAATGATGACAATAAGAAAGGTAATGATTACAATGGATTTGGTAGACTTTTTTTTTACAGTTGAAGAAATGAAACCAGAGCTATTAATGCACTAGAATCTGACCTTCACACTTTCATTTAGAGAATAAATCCAGAGCAGGAAGGCAACTCCTTCTAGAGGAAGCTGGAATTTGTTTAAGGTAGCCAGTGTTGACATGTGTGTGTGTATGTGTGTGCTCAGTCACTCAGTCATGTCTCTCTGCCATTGCAGCCCACCAGGCTCCTCTGTCCATGAGATTCTTCAGGCAAGAATACTGGGGCCATTTCCTTCTCCAGGGGATCTTCCCGAACCAGGGATTGAACCCACATCTCCTGCACTGACAGATGGATTCCTTACCACTAAGCCACCTGGGAAGCCATGTTGACATGCAAGAGACCTTTATTTTCAGGCAACCTGACCTCTAAGATGTTTCCAGAGCTGAAAAACACTGAGGACCCAGCAGTGCTAATGGGCCCTGGGCTGCAGAGGAAAGGAAGAGCTTTAACTCAGAGTACAAGCCAAGCCTGTCAGGCAACGTCCCATGGATCTTAAGTGATGTGTCCATGGAACATTCTCTTAGTTTATGCCTTGAGAACTTGATTCTTCTACGGCGAAATATTCATGTTTAAACTTCAGTACATTTGGGTCCTGATTTTCTTTTCGTTTCAGGGACCTCTCTACACTCAGAGTTTTTAGGGGATGATCCCAGAGAACTTTTACTGAAACTAGCCTTCTGCCTCTTTAGGTGCAGAGGTGGGCAACTGGTAGAGCGAAATAGAAATCAGCTTGATTGGAGTCCTGTGTCTGTCTGTCTGTTCTCAAGAGACAGACAGACAAAAAGAGAGAAGCAGGGGTAGGGCAGACAAAGAAAGAGACAGAGAAAGACAACAAGAAGTGAGAAGAGAGAAAGTCAAGGTGATGAGTTCTTCTTTTTCCCAGTTCTATAATTCTGAGGCCTTTGAGAAATGCCTGCCATTCCCCATCCTGCCTCCACACCTACCCCCACCGTACAGGGGCAGGGTGAGAAAGTGAGCCATCTATCTTGTTGTAGAAAATCTGTCTCCTGTCTAAATTCCAGGTTGTGCTCAGACCCCGGGGTAAAATCTGAGAAGCCACCCAGGGCAGGTCGTTCTTCTATAAAGTTAGCATCTATAGAGGAGCCTGATAAACAAATAAACCTATTTCTTCCTGGAGATTTCCCTCTGTGGAAAGTACATCCATCTCTAAAAGAAAAGAAAAAGGAAGTTCAGGCCTTTGGAGAAACTCAAGATTAGTATAAAGTTCATTAAAATAAGACACTTTGATATATGAATGTTCTTATCATAAAGTGAATTATATTTTCATAAGAGGGACGTAATGTTCAGATGTGTAGCTATGGCACAGTGAACAAGATAACGGTTCCTTATTTATGACCAAACTCTTGTCACCTGTGATGCTGTTTATGCTCCTCATCACCTGATACTATGGTTCGAGAGAAACCATGGCGAAAAATGCAACACTTTACAGCAGTGTTTAGACCAAGTATCCAGCTACAGTTCATAAATGAGCTTTCAGTAGCTTAGATTAAATTAAATTTGGTCTGTTCTGGATTTCCTGAAATACCACACCATTTTTAGATTAATTTTAAAAGGGTTTTGATGTCATTCAATTTTGAAATAGGCAAATTACAGCTCTTTATCAAAATATGCAATTTTAATTTTCAAATATTTGTTACCTAGGTATTACCAGAGTTGAAAACACAAGGCAAGGATACAATATAAACTATGAGAATATATCAAGATGATTAATACTGCATAAGCTTTGCACAACCATGATCTACTTGGAATAATTTTCAGCTTTCATTTTCAACAGTGTAGATTGTTAAAGCATTTGCATGAGAATGCAAAATACATAAATTATCCCTGCAGGGAACACTTAAAACTTAAGGTAATTATATAGCATAGAAGTGATTTCAAAGAACTCCAACAAAATAACAAATAATTCTACAGTCACCCTTTACAATGCTTATTATTCTGTGTTACCAGTGATCTTGACCACTAAAATCCCTTTCTTTACAATTATATTCACATGATCAATTCTTACTTTGTTCTTTTACCATCAAGCTCTTACAGCTGGCCCTGAAAATTTGCATGCTGTAAAAGCTGAACTAGACAGCTAGTATAGATGAATTCCCCAGTTATATTCATGCTGTGAACAGAACCATAACACTCCCTTAATATATCTTATCATTGCACTTTTATACTAAACACGAATCCAAATCAAGTCCTATTTTTTACATTCCTCCTGTTCAAAATCTTTTAATGGCTCCCTGCTGCCTACAGGATAAAATCCAAAACTCCCTGGCCTGGCGTTCAAGGCTCTCCATAATCTCACACATGTGTTCCTACAACTCTAGCATAAAATTCCTCAACTCCAGCCAGATTGGAGAAATAAGGCCAGGACCAAAAGGAGCAGAGATTTTTCTTATGAATGGAAAACTATCTCCTCCAAACCAATTAGTATGCTTTGGAGGCTCGGATATTCACTGCAATTAGAGAGAATTACTGGGTCACAGGGTATATATATAACTAATCTCTCCTGAGTTTCTTAGGCTCTGCATTATTCTTATTTTTTAAATTCAAAGAAAATGTCTTGCACTTCTGGAATATTCCAGCCACCTCGTGCCTTGGTTCTGCACCCTGTGACTTAGCAGGTGTTGCCCCCAGGTATGGCATTTTCTGGAGACCACCTGGTAATAACCAGCACCTCTTCTTTTCATGGCACAAAGAGAAAAGAGAGTCAAATGTCAGTATGTCAGGAACCTCCAGACTCAGCTTCAGCCAGAATGCAAAAGCACTTTACAACTGACTATTTTTGAAGACTTTTCACAGTATCGAGGAAAAGGGTAATGAAATTGTATCTGAACAGAAGGAAGCTAAATTATTTATCTCATACTAATTTTTACCAGATGGCTGGTGATGCAAAATCTATACTGGCAAATCTGCTGTATATATTAAAGATAATCAAGGGGGCTAAAACTTTAAATGGTCACAATATATTTGTACTTAGTTTTATGGCTCCTATCGATTCCATACATAGGTTCTTCTAAGTGCATGTGATTGGGACACAATAAATCATATCATCAAATCATTAGGAGCGGCATCTTCTGTTCATGAATCACATCAGCACTTGGACTGTGTCTCTTTTTTTCTTAAACCTGCAGAGAGAAGACATTTGGGATGTTGCCACACAATGTTACCTACCATATCCCTCTGCATCAGGAGGTTGCAAATGATACTTCTTACCCAAGAGAAAGAGGAGATCACAGTCTTCAGAAGGAAATTCCCTCACCAAGCTTCCAGCAGAACCAGTTAAATGCTGACTTCTGATGACAATAAACCATTGAGGACTAGAAGGGAGATAGGGTGTATCACATGTACATCCTTTTCTGCTCAAGTGATGTCTCCAGGGAGTGGGTTGTGTGGGTTCCACATCCAATTTGGGCCTGTCATGAATCCATTTTCTCTCTGTTCTGAAGCCCACCACTGGAAAAAGCTCACCCTTTTTCTTTGGTTGACTCTCAAATGCCAATTATTCAGGAGAGGCTAGAATATGTTCGATAACACATGCTTGTTCATACCAAACAAAGCCCGTTCACGTGCGCCAAGCCACTCGATACTGCTCTCCAGGTAAAGCAGGTAACCGTGCTGGCCCTGGCAAGGAATTGATGTGTATACCGAATCCCAATGTATGATTCACCTAGTGAGTCAGAGCTTGTCTGAGCAACATCTTTATACAATGTATGAAGACAAGTTGTCTTACATACCATTTTATGGGTGTTATCATGCCTTCAAGCCATTGGAGAAGGAACTGGCAACCCACTCCAGTGTTCTTGCCTGAAGAGTCCCAGGGACGGGGGGGCCTGGTGGGCTGCTGTCTATGGGATCACACAGAGTCGGACACGACTGAAGTGACTTAGCAGCAGCTGCAGCATGCCTTCAAGTCAATGAAGACCGTTTGAGTGCCTGCCATGTACACTGTTTTTCCTAAACTAGATGCTGATACTCATGGTGTTTAACCACTTTTGGCAGGGCAGCTGCTGTCCCCCAACAGTTGTCCAAACAGGACTTTCGGAGATGCAGTCAGAACTCATACAGTGCCCGAAGGTGTGTTCTTATGGTGAGAGACAACAAGTCAAAATTGAGTTCCATAGTCTACAGTGGCCAAGCAAGATACAGAACTACTGTGGGTTCTTCCCACTATGACAACCTGATTGAGCATTATTTCATTTGCAAAAAATTCATTTAGCCATTTCATCTGTTATAGTTAAATGTTCTACTGTCAGCAGCAGCAGCAGCAGCTAAGGAGTTACCAATTGTTCAAAAAGTGTGGCGATTCTGGGTCAAGGTACAGATTAGAATGGAAATAGCTTATATTGACATGTAAGAACAAATCCTCCAGAATCACACCAGAACGATCAAAGTTGCCACTGTGATATTACCTCAAGGAACATAGAACCCCTCCATTCTATGACTAGTCAAACTCGAGTCAATTTAACCTAGTAACTAACTGCAAGTGATACTGTACACCATATGTCAATATAAGATAACAAGGCTCCATAGTTAAACCACCTTCCTGCAGGGCGAGGTTACTAGTACTCCAACCGCCAGCAACAATATGCTGTAAACACACTTTGGTGTCACTGAAGTTATACTTTTTGCAGTTCTAATCTATTGAAAGAATAGTTTCAGAAACAAGGTATTTGTGGAAAAATCATAAGCAAAAGGCACAAACAGGTAGGCTGTAAGCTAAGTGATCAGAATAAAGGACAGTACAGGGACTTCCCTGGAGGTAGAGTAGCTAGGACTCTGAACTCTCAATGCAGGGGACCTAGGTTGGATCCCTGGTCAGGCAACTCGATCCCACATGCCACAACTAAGACCCAGCAGAGCAAAAACAAAGACAGTAACAAATACTCCTTTGAGTAAAGACTAGCAGAGTTTCAAGTCTCAGAGCTTTGGGGTGACTCCATAGGCCTTGCCCAGTTGTCACAATCTTTGTGATTGTTCTAGCATTAGAAAGAAACAGGAGGGGACAGATCAAACAGACGTGAAGCCATCAAGCACTTTGGTGTTTACCTTTGCACCAACACATCAAATCACGCATGTGGCTCCAATGAGAAAGCAGAGATGGAGTGCACACAGCAATCTGTCACAGAAGGACAGATGTACACACCAAGTCTCTGTGAGAACTGCAGATTACATTTTGTCTTTTTAACAACATTAACTCTCTGTGCTTCTAAATAGTCTCAATGTGTATCCACAGTTGCTGATTGTATTTTGAATGAGCAATAATAGGATCGATTTTCTCTGAGCCTGAGTCACAGCGTGGTAGTAAATTAGGTGCTCAGGAAGGTGTGTTACTTCCTTGAGGCCACTGAGCCATCATTTAAGGCATAATACACTTGCTTTCATTTATGAAGATGCAGGAGTTGGTTTTCCTGCACTGCTGAGGGCTGAGTTAAAGGAATGTACTTTTTTTTTCTTCCCTCCTCACAGTATGGATGAGATGGCATGGGCTAATAACACATTGTTGCCACTTGTATTGTGACGCCTGGAGCAAATGCCCATGATGTTTGGTTAAAGTTTAAGGTTCAATCTGTAGCTGCGAAACAGAGTCCATGAGTGCTGGGGGAGATCGTAGATTCCTCCAGAGCATCCTCTAATTGTGTTAGCTGGTCACCAATGCCATAAAAGCCATCCTTGTAGTAAAATATTAATTTACAGCATAAGGCAAATTGTGTCGCTTCACTACTCAACACGCTCCAATGACTTCCCTTCTCACTTAGAGTCAAAAGCAAAGTCCTTACCTTGGACAATAACATCATCTATTATCTGATCCTGGCTACTTCTCCATTCTCATCACTCACTTGCCCGTTTTTTGTTTGTTTCTTTGTTTTCACTTTATGTCAGTCACACTGGCTTCCTAGCTTGTCCCATGAATATGCCAACCATATTCTTACCTACTTTGTGACTCCATAGACTGTAGCCCTCTAGGCTTCTCTGTCCATGGGGATTCTCCAGGCAAGAATACTGGAGTGGGCCATCATGCCCTTCTCCAGGGGATCTCCCTGACCCAGGGATGGAACCCAGGTCTCCTGCATTGCAGGCTGATTCCTTACGATCTGAGCCACCAGGGAAGCCTTATTCTCACCTAAGGGCCTTTGAATTTGCTGATACCTCGATCAAGAATTTTTTTTTTCCTTTAGACACCCACCTGAACCCTTTCATCCCGTCCATCAAAAGCCACCTTAACAGAAAGGCTTTCCTTGATGACCCTGCATGAAAGTTGTCCCTATCTCTCAGCACACCCTTGTCCCTCAAACCCTGCTTGTTCATTCTCCAAAGCAAATTATATATGAATTTGTTTATATCTGCTGTCTGTCTATCCCCTCTAGAACAAAAGCTCCTGAGGACAGGGACTATGTTTTGCCCATTGTTGTATTCTAGAACCTCAAACAGTGCATCAAGCTCTGTATTCATCCCATAGAAATGTGCTAAATACATAGCTGGATGAATTCTGGTGGCCTGATAAGTTGAAAGGACAAATCAGCCTAGATTAGTAAGGTCTCTGCATAAGTATTAAGGAATTAGATTTGTCATAAAATGATGTTTCAGCTCCTTTGAGGTACTGTTATCAGGGCTTTCGTTTTCACTGTGGTTACGAACTGCATTATAATTATAAACCAGCATCTCTATGCAGAGAAACAGAATAAACCTTTACTAACACTCTTTTGAGCTATACATGAAAGACAATTCATAAAAAAAACGGTGGGTCAAGATGAAAGGAAATAGCTAAAAAGAATAATACCTTTGAAAAGTATGCCAATAGGTAATTAATCATTGAAAGCAGCAAATCCTGATGGCTAGTAAATTTCAAGGGCTTATCTCAGTACTATTTGAAAGTGCAATCTCGTCAACATATTAGAAATGTCAGTTCATTGTGCTGAACAAAAGAATAAATGAAGAATCCACACATCTATGGACACCTTATCTTTGACAAAGGAGGCAAGAATATACAATGGAGAAAAGACAACTTCTTTAACAAGTGGTGCTGGGAAAACTGGACAGCCACTTGTAAAAGAATGAAACTAGATCACTTTCTAACACCATACACAAAGATAAACTCAAAATGGATCAAAGATCTAAACAGAAGACCAGAAACTATAAAACTCCTAGAGGATAACATAGGCAAAACACTCTCTGCCATAACCCAAAGCGGGATACTCTATGACCCACCTCCCAGAATATTGGAAATAAAAACACGAATAAACAAATGGGACCTAATTAAAATTAAAAGCTTATGCACAACAAAGGAAACTATAAGCAAGGTGAAAAGACAGTCTTCAGAATGGGAGAAAATAATAGCCAATGAAGCAACGGACAAACAATTAATCTCAAAAATATACAAACAACTCCTGCAGCTCCATTCTGGAAAAATAAACAACCCAATTAAAAAGTGGGCCAAAGAACTTAACAGACATTTCTCCAAAGAAGATATAAAAATGGCTAACAAACACATGAAAAGATGCTCAACATCACTCATTATCAGAGAAATGCAAATCAAAACCACAATGAGGTACCACTTTACACCAGTCAGAATGGCTGCCATCCAAAAGTCTACAAGCAATAAATGTTGGAGAGGATGTGGAGAAAAGGGAACCCTCTTACACTGTTGGTGGGAATGCAAACTAGTACAGCCACTATGGAAACAGTGTGGAGGTTCCTTAAAAAGCTGCAAATAGACCTGCCATATGACCCAGCAACCCCACTGCTGGGCATATACACTGAGAAAACCAGAAATGAAAGAGCCACGTGTACCCCAATGTTCATCGCTGCATTGTTTACAATAGCCAGGACATGGAAGCAACCCAGATGCCCATCAACTGACGAATGGATAAAAAAGCTGTGGTACATATACACAATGGAATATTACTCAGCATTAAAAAAAATTCATTTGAAGCAATTCTACTCAGATGGACGAAACTGGAGCCCATTATCCAGAGTGAAGTAAGCCAGAAGCAAAAACAACAATACAGTATATTAACGCATATATATGGAATTTAGAAAGACGGTAACGAGAACCCAACATGCGAGACAGCAAAAGGAACGCAGATGTATAGAATAGACTTGTGGACTTTGTGGATGAGGGTAAGGGTGGGATGATATGGGAGAAGGGCATTGAAGCATGTTAATTATCATATGTCTAATCAATCGCCAGTCGAGGATTGATGCTTGGGGCTGGTGCAGCGAGATTTCCCGGGGGGGGGGAGGGAGGAGGGAGGGGGGTT
>ML663426.1:295016-364323 GCA_007570785.1 Antilocapra americana | reverse complement strand
TCCTGGTTGAGAAAACAGGTTTTCAAGTCAAACAGTGGCAGAGCACAAATTAGAGC
This sequence comes from Antilocapra americana, assembly GCA_007570785.1. NCBI lineage: Eukaryota > Metazoa > Chordata > Mammalia > Artiodactyla > Antilocapridae > Antilocapra > Antilocapra americana. The sequence continues at coordinate 364,267 of ML663426.1, read as the reverse complement.
CCAGCTCTGTCTAACTGGGTAACTTTTGGTAACTACTATGACCTCTGGCCTTAGTTTCTTCATCTTTAAACTGGGGAAAATAACTTTCTTCATAGGGTTACTGGGAGGATTAAATAGGTTAAGATTTGCACAGGGCTCCCTTAATAAGGAAGAGAATTTTCTAAAGCAGATGTTTTAAATTCAGGAATGAAAGGCACTATTGTGGGACACTGGCCTTCATATAAAGCACAATTTGTGCTTGAATAAAACATCGGGGCAGTGAAAGTGCTAACCAAGTCATGTCACTTCTCTGTACAAGTTACAGTGGGGCTGACAATCAACTGATGCGTCTGCAGTCTGCATCAATTCTGCTTCCAGGGTGGAGAGGATGGTTTGGTTCAGAAAATAGGGTGGTGGCAGGTACTAAAATTCAGTAAGGTCATTTCTGAGGTAAAGCCTGTTTTTCTTTCTATCCTTAATCAGTCATCCTTTGAGCAGAGGTTAGGAAAGTCTCCCTTCGAGAACTGAAACAATGAGTTGTTAAACATCTAGCTAAGAAATCCCTGGGGGGTTTCTCTGGCGATGCTCTGCCACTCCTCTGCTCTTTCTCAGCTTTTCAGGAGTGAAGCCACTTCTCCTGTTGCCAGACAATGAATTCCAAGAGCTTAATTTGGATGGTGACTACTAAAAATGCATCGAAGTGCACCTTCTTGCCTACATCCTAGTTCCTAGGCCTTTCTTGTTTTGTTAACATCCACATTTTAGAATACCGTTCAATGCTGCGCTGCACTGGTGATCTATCATGATAGTATTCATCTGCTAGTGCTCAGGTATCAGTGAAAAAGGGACCTTGAGTGGGTGCTTGATTGTAAATAACAGTTTAAAGTCTGTTTCTTCCAATTAACTCTAAGCTCAGAGAAAGCAGGGGCTGTGTTTGCCAAGTATCAGGAAATCACTGGATTACTGCTTGGATGGATGGATAATGGATGGATGGAAATATATATACTACAGGAAGCTTCTATGAGAGAAGCAGAAGGACTAAATATCTAAAAAGAGCAAGAAACATATCCTTACTAACCAGCTAAAGGAAAACAAAAAGGAGCTCAGATTAGGTGTATAATATGGTGAGACAATCAATAGCAGGTGGAAAAAGTGAAAAAGAGAGGGTTAAGATGGGCTAAGAAGGGACTACCAGGGTTGGTCTGTGAGTGTGAGGGTTACCAGAGAGGGAAAATGTTAGCTGTGAGAAGCCACTACAGGCTAGAGAAAGCCTTCTTAGAAAACTTCCCAAGGCAACACAGCTCTTTTCCCTCCCAACATCTATGGGATTTCCATGAGATTTCCTTCTGTTCAGTTGGATAAGCCCTATACATGTTACTAAATATTCAGGGTTGTCACTGAGCCTCTCTAGTGGCCCTCAGGATAAAATGGTTGCTGAACCTGGGTCTAAGATGCTTTTGCTGAACCGCAGCTCCTTCCCTCACTGGATAGCTAACCATGTGTGCTCCAAGGTCCTATAGGGCACTGTGGTTATTCCTACTTCAGTGCTCACCTTGCCAAATATCTAATCAGATTGTAGCCAATCAGTATCAATATTACATAATGATGGTGAAAGGATAATTACTTAGTTCAGTTCAGTTCAGTCCCTCAGTCGTGTCCGACTCTTTGTGACCCCATGAACCACAGCATGCCAGGCCTCCCTGTCCATCACCATTACTTGGTATCCAATGAGAATAACCATAATTAATATGTAAGTATAATTATTGTGTTGCATTCAACCTGAGGTTAATATTTGGAGCTCAGTTACAAATATTAATGCTTTGCATCTGTTCACAGCACATATGTTGTTATGTTAAACCTACACTGGGGGGCATGAGTGGAGAACTTATACCTTCTTTGGGGCCACTCTTGCATGTGGGAGTCATATCTGTGACACTAGGATCCTTCATGCATTCATTCAGCAAACATTTACTGAACATGTACTATATGCATAAAAAGTTGAGACACTAAGCTAAGCACTAGGGCTACAGCACTGGACAAGACATGGTTGTTTATGGAGTTTACAGTCCGGTTAAAGAAACAAGAGAGAGAAATGCTCAAGTCCTGCTGGCAAGGTGAGCACTGAAGTAGGAATAACCACAGTGCCCTATAGGATCTTGGAGCACACATGGTTAGCTATCCAGTGAGGGAAGGAGCTGCGGTTCAGCAAAAGCATCTTAGACCCAGGTTCAGCAACCATTTTATCCTGAGGGCCACTAGAGAGGCTCAGTGACAACCCTGAATATTTAGTAACATGTATAGGGCTTATCCAACTGAACAGAAGGAAATCTCATGGAAATCCCATAGATGTTGGGAGGGAAAAGAGCTGTGTTGCCTTGGGAAGTTTTCTAAGAAGGCTTTCTCTAGCCTGTAGTGGCTTCTCACAGCTAACAGCAACAGAAAATAAGAACCATCCTGTGGCACAATCTCTTGGTTACCAAGGAGTTCACCCTAGCTTGTTGGAGGGATTGAGCATCGTACCTCGGGATTCTCATGCCAGCAGGTGAATGATCACACTTGGGATGGTCACTCCACATTGCCAGTCACCAGAATCTGTGGCTCTAACACTAGCACATCTTCTGGCAGATGCCAGCAGATCACTAGCTGAATTCTGGAGGGTAAAAATGGTTTTTAAAAATGATGGGGATATAGGAAACACAGCCTTCTCTGCCACCCTTCATGGAGGCACTACTAAAACGTAAAGAAAATGACAGGTGGAGGAAAAAATAGATACAATGTTCAGGAAAACAGAGACAGTTGGGCAAGCCTGATTTGGGAACATGGGAGGGCATTTTAACCATGGACATACCATACGTAGAAAGGAAGAAAGGGCTAGCTACAGGCATTGTTAAGGCCTAACCTGACTGACAGTAGAGTATTTAACGACCCCTACTGAAGCTTTTCAGAAACGATGGCATTTATAGATCACCCATGTGCACTGTGAGCTCCATTCCCAATTATTGGTAAAATGACTTCTTTATATTTTTCCCCCTGAAGGAAGCCTTGTTCTTAAGGAATTACAGGAAACCAGTCTTAGCAAAAACAAAGCTAATTAATTGGCATAGGTTAATGGATGGCTGATGGGCAGGGTACTGTACTAAATTCTTAGGAAGGAATGAAAAGATTTAATTGAATCTTTGCTTTTAACTTTGACCCCCTAGGGTCACATTTATTATGAATAAACACAACTCATTAAAAATCACTAACTGACAGATTAGACATCTATGTGACTCCATCTACTATTACAATATTATTACCACTCCATATTCTTCAATGATCTTACTAGAACCTAACACAGATTTATCTCTAGCACTGACTTCATACCAGAAAGAGCTGATTTAAAGATGGACATTTGCCTTAACCCCTATAAAATCAGTAGTAGGCTTTCACTCAAGCCACATGCATATGCACAATCTATTTGAAAACATTTAAAACCCTGGACCCGTTGTTATATTGATACAATGGCATTACATGTGATGCAAGAGTGACATGAGCTACTTTTTATTATCTGAACTTTTCACTTTATGGCTGTGGCTATATGATTAAAGAAGTCAAATCTTTGATGACTGGGCTTCATGAAGGTTTACTCTGGGAATTCACAGCATAAATTCAGTTTATTTTCCAGTATTTCACCTGCTGAAAGAAATCACCAACCTTCACTACAATTACCACTCTGAGGCCACTAATCACAGCCTGAACTATTTGATATCTCTAGCTTTTTGATGATCCTGTTTCTTCTTCAATTTCTAGAGAAGAGAGCAGAAGAATTTAATGAAGATCTCACCTTATTGATTTGCTTCAGGTTTTTAAAATGAGCTGAGAGTAAAATATTTATTATGCCTAACTGGTTGGTTTATTTTCTTGAGGATCAGCATGAAAGTGCAGACTGTGTAATAAGTTCCACTTGTGACTGCAAAACCTCACTGAGACAAAGCCACCTAGGGAAGCTGAACAGTTAGATTTCACCAGGCTACAGTATTTGTGTTCAGAAGGGAGGGATGTTTTTTTCTAAGAAGGAAAAATAAATTTTCTGCACTCAAGTAATTTTCCCAAGTCATTTTCAGAATGAGCAAAAAATGGGAGCCTGCCAAAACAGACAAGTTTCCTTTAAAGAAAGGTGTGAGCAAATACAACCAGCAATTATGAACAGAAATCGCCTTCACTACAACAGCTATCAGCTAGGATACACAGCACATGTGGGAAACTAATCCTTAAAACGCTCATTTCCTTGTTTATGGCTACTTAGATGAAAGCACTGAGCTAATCCAATTATTCTAACTGTGCTTTTAAAATTAAATTTTTGATTTATTTTGGCTAGGTAGATGATTCAAAAGTTACAATTATGACAGATTTGAAATTCAATTGACGTACTATAGAAGAATCATCATTCTTAGAAAGTATTACAGAAAAGAACTTTCCAGTTTGTCTGAAAAATGTCTGTGCATTCAAGTGTCTGGAGTAGCTTATGCAACTCGAGTTACATTCTTTTAGATCTAGGAGTTCTGTTGGGAAGAGACCTTGGGCTCTATCACTTGATTTCACTTAAGTCTGGCAAGTGTTTCGAACCTTGGGTTTCCTAGTTTATATAATGGAAATAATGATACTGACCTTTGTAATTTAGACATTAAAGGGATGATGTATAGTATTTCTACAAGGACATATAATTAAACAGCTTGGCGTTTTTTGCATAACTATCTGTAAAGAGGAAGTTAGGTTTAAAAGTGGAAGCCCCCATCTCCTGCATATTCTGACAAATATCTCACAATGAAAGTAGTTTCAATGACATCACACTTCAATGATAAGTAAAAATATAATATCTTAATTCAGACTGATGATGAAATGCCAGCTTGCTTTTTCCATCCATCTTAAACAATCCAGAAAATTGTTCTTATCTCTCTAATCCTTCTGACACGTGAAGGACATGAGTAGTGGCTTGAAAAGAAAAGATGAAAGATTGATCTTCACCACTGCATTAATACCTTCTAAATCAATGACCTAAAAATGTTTCATAGGGTGATTTTTTAAAAAATAAATGAAAACAAACATTATAGACTTAACAATTCTTGTTTCCATTAGCCATGCACTTTTGTTAATTTGATGTATGCTTGGAGTAGTCATATCTAAACAAAGGCATCACATAGGTTATTAACTAAACGTTGGTCAGGGGAAACAAAATTTAACTGGATTTCCAATTTAATTTGTTAAAGGAGCTCACTGTTTAAACCCACTCTTTTAAAAGTGAAATCAGTAGCCTTCCCTGAAAATCCTGTGGGTTGAAAATAAATGATGGCAGCCTCATAATTTTTTTTAATCCACTTGGAAATTTTGTTTAAATAATTTATACCTTGTCTAGCAAGGCAAGCCAATGATTTGAAGCGCCCTTCCTAGAAGTACTCCATGGAATACATCTGATTTGAATACTGCTCTATCTATGTAAGATATTCTTAATTTTTAGGATATATGGTTTGAAATTTATTATATTTGGGGGAGTCACATAGGGAATACATGCTCACTTTAGTATCTGCCCAATAAAAATGTAAATGAGAAGAATAATTTCTGCAACAAATGCCATCACGTACAGTCCAAGGATCCAAGAGAAACACATTTGAGGAGTTCTGTTCCTTTAGAAAATTGGCACTGTGCTGCCTTTCCAGAAGCCTATTACCACTACTACCCATTATTTGGAGGCGTTGGAGCTGGTCAATGGATAACAAGTCACTCAAACTACAAGGCTGCTTGGCTAGTATAAGTCATTGTTCTTCCTTGTCCCAGTCCCTATCATAGCTGTCTTACTCAGCCTTTTCTTTCTGTTGCACACTGAATAATTAAGAGCTTGGGAAAGTAAGTTAGAAATAACCCCCAAATCTCACCTTTTCAGACACTTGGTGCTCTTCTACAACTGGCATTTGTGGATGTGAAATAATAATTTTGCTTTGTACCTCTTCCCTAAATCTAAACTGTGAGTCTCTTTCTTGACTGAGAAATCTACAACAGAGGCTCTAGCTTTCTAAGCTCTGATGCTGAGTCCACTTGGCACTCTGGAGTTCTAATAGGGATGAATGAAAATATTGCACTGTGAACTCTGACGATGTTATTGCTGCCGCATTACTGAGCTGTATTTGACACTTTCCATAACCAGGACTCCAGGAGGCAGCACGATTAAGTCAGAAGGTTTTCCTTCTTCCTCATATAGTCTTCAGTTTTCAGCAATAATATTAGATAGTAATTTAATTTATTAGCCTAAGATTACTTCAGTTAAAAAAATGAGATGGAAAGAATTGCTAGATTAGGTGAGATAAAAATAAAGGAACAGTTGAATATTTCTTTATTCATATTCATGGGTAGTTTGCCATTTTCATGTGTTTCATTCTATAGGAATGGCTTCATTTTATTTGATATGATAATTGAGATATAATGAGAAATGGAATCAAGCTGTGAAAATGTTCACGACAAAATCTCTCTCGCTAAACACTCTTTCTTTAAATGTGATGCAAATTTCATCAGGCAGTTTGAACTTTCTTTATCACTCTAGTCTTTGGAAAGAAGAAAACACAATCCTCAATAAAATTTCTTGCATATTAACCAAGTTTTGCTATTTTTTGGAGGAGGTAGGATATAAATGCAAATAAACAAAATCTTTAATATAAGAAATTAGGGAATTTGCATTTATATAAAGCCTCATCCATGTCCAAGCAAGAAATACAAAAAAGTTCCACATTAGCAAAGTTGAAATTCATGAAGCTCTAATGATGTTGCCTGATTTCTATAGGCCTGGCATTGAATGATTCACTTCCTGAGCACTGACAAAAATCAGATCCATTGTTCCTTTAATTTTATTATTTTCCCCTATAAAACAGTTCCTTTTTACACAAGAGTACCATGCTAGGTAATGACAAGTACAATAAAATTGAAAATGTTCCCAGTTAACAATGAATGAATAAACTGTCTTAGCAGTTATCAATACGGTTCCATATTCTTGCTGAATGAAAAGAGACCTTTGGAATATGCTTTAACTATGATTTTAATATATACATTGTTCAGCACAAAACAATTAGCTTACTAAATAATGTTTTCTGAAAAGCATTATCCAAAAATAAATTGCAGCCATCAGCAATACACAGACTGAATCCACATTCAGGAAAATTCCATTTTTAGATAGAAAAAGCATGTATCCATGACAGAGGAATAAAATGTAATCCAGGTAAAATGACATGTCTGACTCTGAAAATAACATTTTGATTCCATTCAAAAGCTGCCTCTGAAGGCTAAAAGCGGCAAAGGCCTCTTCAGTTTTTCATTTGCTAATCTTTTCTAATCTACTCTGCAATTAAAAAACACGTCATATTAATGGATAATCATTAAGAAGGAGGGAATGGCTTTGAGCTAGTTTCCATCCTTTCGAAGTCCAGAGAATGTGTGGGCTGTGGTGCAGAGATACTGATCGCCACTGAGTAGTTGCTGGGTAGTCCCTTTGCTCCAGAAGGCTCTTGACGTTCACATTATCTTTTGTCATTGTCTGCTCCAAAAGTCTTATTTAGGGTTTCTACACTACCTGTGACTTTAAGGAGCTCCAGCTTGGAGAGGACCAACTCCTCTACCACTTCCAAAGGCTAGATACTCGACTAATAGAAAGGAAAAAAAAACAGCATGAGTTATCCAAGAGAACAGATTGACCTCAGACGTGTTCCTCCTGGAATTCTGTATTGGGCAATGCAATGTTGGGGGCAGAAGTTTGTCTTCCTGACTATATTTTGTTTGTGCTGTGCTTAATCACTCAGTCGTGTCCAACTCTTTGCAACCCCATGAACTGTAGCCTGCCAGGTTCATCTGTCCACAGGGATTCTCCAGGCAAGAATACTGGAGTGGGTTGCCATGCCCTCCTCCAGGGGATCTTCCCAACCCATGGATTGAACCTATGTCTCCTGCATTGCAGGTGGATTCTTTACCATCTCAGACACCAGGGAAGCCCAAGAATATTGGAGTGGGTAGCCTACCTCTTCTCTAGGGGATCTTCCCGACCCAGAAACTGAACCGGGATCTCCTGCATAACAGATGGATTCTTTACCAGCTGAGCTACCAGGGAAGCTTATGTGAGTATATAAAATGGTTGTGTATTCTCTGAGCCTCCTGAGATATGGAGGAAGAACTGGGACGTTTAAGGTTGAGATGGTCTGGAATTTAAAATCTTCTACATGTACAAACCACAATTTTCCACGCCCTAACTGGTTGTAATCAATTCTGAGCCAAACTGCTCTACAAAATCCATAAAGCAGTTAACATTACCTTAATTATTTCTACCCAGATTCACTAATGAATCTTAAGGAGCAAAATCTACAGAGCACTGATGTCCTTTATGAACAACTCTTTCACGACCCCAAGGACTGTATCCTGCCAGGTTTTTCTGTCCTTGGGATTTTCCAGGCAAGAATACTGGGAGTGGGTTGCCATGCCCTCCTTCAAGGAATCTTCCTGACCCAGGGATCAAACCCTAGTCTCCTGCATTGAAGGCAGATTCTTTACCGCTGAGCCACCAGGGAAGCTCCTTTATGAACAAGAACAGTAAATCCACACCAGAAACCAGCAGAGCCATTTACAAGCTCAAGCCTTGGGTAGAGACATCCATTAAAATTTTGAGAATGGCAATATTTGAGTTACATCCGCATTCTGTATCTAGTCCCAAATGAGTCATTCTCAACTACTCTCCCTTACTCTCCAATATGTAAGCATATAGTAAACGAATGGACATATGGTCGTGGATAACCTTAGCCACAGACATGCAAATAAACCAGCACATGTTTCACTTATTAGAAAGCAAACTGGCAAACTATCTAAAATCCAAATTTATATCAGAAATAAGATAGAGTTGGTGTGTGTGTAGCAGGGAGCGGGGGGAGGCATGCGCACATTCCGTTTCTATATTTTCAGTGCTTTGTACTTCACCAAATCGTCACTGCTGAAACTTCAGTTATTTCAGAGTCACTGTGGGGAAGCCCTACAGAGAGTCTCACAGTTATCTTCTGTGAGTCACCTGTCTCTTTGGTATTCTTTGTCATTTGATGTCTACTAGTCCCATTTAGGTCTCTTAAATTTAGCACCACTCCCTGCTCCCCCAAGGCTGCTCTTACAAACGAGCAGCTGCTGCAAGAGTGTCGTCTTAAATGGCTCCATAAATGAATAAGTAAAGACTATGGCCTGTTCCACTGGCCTGTTTTGGCTCAATGGTACAAACTCCCAGCTGGCGAATTCCCCAGGAAGTACCACTACAAGAACAATCTGTTTGATTGATGCAGTGAAGTCTGAAAACTGTTATGACATGAAGCTCCCTACACAGATTGCGAGGAAATTTTGGTTAGCACATTCTTTTGAGGACAATAATGTGAAAGCCCACCTTACATACTTTATTTTTTTTGGCCAGGGCTGTTATGAAGCTCAGTTATTCCAAATTACAAGTCAGTTTTGAAATGTTATACTCAATACTTGTACAGGCTATGAAAAGACACATCATTCCTTTGTTTCTGTGAAATGACCTTATTTAAGATATTTTAGGAGAAATTATTCAGAAAAGTCAAGCAAAAAAGTTCAACTGTAAAAAGGAAGTTGTTCCAAGAGATTAGTTGCTCATTAATCCTCAACACTAGTCTGAGTGTGTGTGTGTAAGAGTGAGAGAGAAAAGGCAAATAAACAAATTTAAAAATTAACTTAAGAAAAAAAAAATTCCACAGATGGCTGGTTCTAGAACACTAGGCAGTTTAGAAAATGCCAGAGGGTTTCCCACATAGGGCCAACAAAAATTATCTTTTTAAAAGGAGCAGAGGCAGGAAGACCAAGAAACAGGGAAAGTGAGAAAGAGATGAAAACCCTGAACCTCTCTCTACAAACATCCAACAATGGTCTGGCTCCAGGAAGTCTGGCAATATACAGCAACTAGTTTGCTGGTGAGAAGTTCAAAGAAATTTAAGTGTATGAAAGAGGTTCTCTTCTCACCCTTTTCTTCTACCTTCTTCACTACTGCCCTATTGGTTTACTTCCTTATTGTTCTTAAATTTAGCTGTTCATTGACCACCACACTCAAGGACATGCTGGGTCCACTGAGCTCCCTGAAAATGAGGGAGTACAATCAAGATCTCTGTTTGTACAAAAGGGGATCTTAGTGCCCTGGCGTGTGCTCTTTTAGTCCCTTCCCTCCTGGAGAATATTCTTTAGGTCAGAGTTGTCAAAAGTCACCCCGAGTTGAGATCCAGGCTTTAACTAAGTCTAAAATTCCTCCGTTGATAGCTAATTCCTTCTTTCAAAGCCAGGCTGTCTGCTTCTCCTTGGTCCAAAGAGGCCTGGGAACGTGTGTTAATTCTCCTTCAAGCATTGCATTGATTCTGGGGTTCAGTTCAAGCCAAGGCTCCTGTGGTTTCAAGTTATTTTTGATCCGACTGTGCAATTAAGATCATTTCATCCCTGTGCGCCGAACAGCCATTATACTTACTGCAATTGTTCCTGCTTGGTTTGAGGGACTAGTGAGTGAGTGATACCCATGCATTTTAAGGAGACACAGGGAACATGATTTTGGCAGACTTCATAAACTCTTAAAATCTACGTATCTACAATTTGCCCTTCTGGCTGGGCCTTTGGGAAATGTACCTTAAGCACCTAGCATACTACAGATAATCAGACATTAATTCTGAGCAAAGGGACACTGTGAAAAGCATCTCATTCCTGTTTATGAAGAATATGCAGATTATTTTGGGGTAGATTGTTTTCAGTATTCTGTAAGTGTTCATTACGTGCAGACAGTTTGGCTGAGATGTAAATGGCACTTAATTCTTGAAAGAAAAGCAAGTCTTTACCTTCATATAAAACAGATGGCCAAAGTGTGTGCTTGACCACTTTCTTAATAGGCACCAGGATAAAACAGAGCATCAAATGGTGCTACTTTAAAATTAAAAAAAAAGCAATCTGCTGAAAAGAAAAAAAAGAAAGCAAGGAACATAATGTCATCAACTAAATTAGGGCTGACAAGGGACTGGAGGTACTTTGTCATCAGTTTCCCAGGTAATCAGGTGAGGAGGGACCTCATCCCACACACACACACACACACACACACACACACACACACTTATTCATGCTCCACTGTGTCCTGGGGGCCTAAATGAGAAGAGGACTAGATGAAACATATCAACTTCAGGTCTGGCTACAGGGTGGGCTATTCTGACCCACACTCCTTAGCCAATGTCTTTATCTTAACATGTTTCCTATCTCATGTCATGATAGGGAGCTTTTATCCTACGCTTTAATTCCCCAGCATTTACACTGTATTTCTTAACCTGACCATCTGCATTTTCAAATCAAGATGTTCCAACTCTGAGTGACTGCAGGCCAGCCTGCCTAAACTGTTAAGGGAAAAGAAGGGATTTTACTCTTTCCTGAGAAGAGCCCAAGTTGCTGTATAAGGTACCTCATAAACATCATCAATACAAATTCAATATCTAAGAGTTTTTTCACCAAGTATAATACACAACACATTGACATTTCTGAAAGGAAAAAAATGTGTTTTTATTGTTAGGATCTAGCCATATTCATTCTTTGCTAATGAGGAAATTGGTGGGAAAACTACATGTGCCTATGTCATGACCAAAAAAAATGTGTAAGAAGAGAACATCTGAATAAGAAATGTGAGTAAGAAGCCCTGAACTTAAGTGGAGAAGTTGGAACAGGGCAAAATGGACTGGAAAGAGACTGGTTTGTAAGGAAAAGACTTGAGTTCAACTTCAATTCTGCCACTTATTTATGAACTGTGTGTCCTTTGTCAAATCAGTTCATCTCTCCGAACATGACTGTCCTCATCTGTGAAGATATAATAATAACCCTTGGGATCGCACAAGGTGGTTGCAGGTATCAAACAAAGAAATGAACACAAAAACACTATACACTTGACCTATGTTAGACACAGGTCAATTACCCGTATTATACATGACCAGGATACACAACAATACACAGCTTATAAGTCAAAGACCATTATTAACTATTCTGTTTCCTCCCACTTTTTCAAGGATTCAAGTGCCCTGATCTAGACACAGAGGTCGCACACATTTAGGCATTTCAAAAAACAAAACTGAAGAAACAGAAAATAATCTAAGTACACTATTCATATTCAGCCATTCAAATAATGATGTGGAAGAATATCTTAATAAAGGAGGGAATATTTATGATAATAATAAAAGGTTTCAAACATATTATGTATGTTGTTGTTGTTTAGTCACTAAGTTGTATTTGACTCTTTTGTGACCTCATGGACTGTAGCCCACTAGGCTCCTCTGTCCATGGGATTTCCCAGGCAAGAATACTAGAGTGGGTTGCCATTTCCTTCTCCAGGGGGTCTTCATGACCCAGGGATCAAACCCTCATCTCCCGCATTGGCAGGCAGGTTTTTTACTATTGAGCTACCTGGGAAGCCCATGTTATGTTAGTGTGTATGTATATATATATAAAACAAATATATATATACATATATATATATGTATATGAGTGTGTGTATATATATACATATATGTTTATATATATATATGTTTATATATATATAAAACATATATTAGAGAGATAAACAGACAGTCACTGGCCACCTAAGGATCTATAACAGAATATTAATATTGGTTGTCTTTGCTTAGTGAGGTCTTAAAATGGATAGTTCTTTGTATTTTCCAATTTTTCTACAAGCACAAATTACACTGTTAAAAAGGAAATTAATATCCTCAAAATCAGTATTCCTTTAGAGAGAGGGAGGAGGAGAAAGGGAGAGAGAGATGAACAAAGAGAGAGGGAAAGGGAGGGCTCAATGAGAAAGTTAAAATTCTTGTTTCATGTTAGACTATAAGAGACTTACAAGGACATTTCAACAATTACTAAAGAGACTTATCAGGTGGCACTTCTTATGAGCAGACCAGCTGGATTTTCATGAAGCATTGGACCAGTGGGGGTAGATTCCAGTGAATTGGCTTTGAAATTGAGTTCCGATCCACCTTTGCCATGCGGTGGTTGCCTGTGCCCTCTGTATGGGAAACCCTGCCCTGCGCTCCCTTCAGTAAGCATACAGACAGAGTGCAGACCAGGGTCTCCCAACAGCAGCTGCATCAACGTTCCACTTCAGATTTTCTCTCTTCAATTGTGATTTTAGGTGAGAATGGATGGCTTGCTGAGTTACCTTTTCCTTTGGAACCATCTGCTGCAGTGATGAGCACTGGCTGAGGAGGGTAGCATGACCTTGCAGAACAGTTTGTCCCCTGGGAATAACCGTACTTTTGGATTTTCCACGAATCTTATTAATTCAGTCTTAGAAAAAAGGCACAATCTAACAATTCAATGGATAAGATCCTCAGAGTCTTCCAAGAATTATAGGCTGAAGTCAACATGTCACTATATAGACCATAACCGCAAATAATAAGATCAAACATTTATGAACTCTTTTAACACTGTAAAACACTTTGCATGTGTCATCACATTTAATCCTCTCAAGGACTCCATGAAGTCGATACTACTATTACCCCCATTTGAGAAATGGGGGGTAGAGGGACAGAAAGATTAACTCCTTTATCCCAAATCACAAACCTTATAAGCAGCTGAGCTGGGTTCCCAATCTATGTCTGACAGAGCCCTCCCTCTTAACCTCTGTAAGCATCCTGAAGGCAAATATTGAGTGTCATTTATTAATGATGCTGCAGCCTCCTCAAACCTAGGACATCAAAAAGCTGTTGCCAGAGAGTGAGAAGTAGGATTATTCTATTTCGGAGACAGAAAACCATGATTCCACTATTTGCTATCTTAAGGCTGAAGACTCATTAGCAATAGACAGATGTTGAGATGTAGAAGCCAGTCCCTTGTCAAGAGGGAAGCTGTTTCTGCATAGGAATGGTAACTGTAGCCTGCGAGGAAATTTAATAATCTGAGAATATGTGTAGAAAAGAAGACAGCCACCGAGGCAGAAACTTGGGGGTTAGGAAAGGCATCAACATTTAAGAAGAGACAAAAGAAAGGGAAGAATCAAAAGAAAAATAGAGAGAAAGCAGTGTTGGGAAAGCCAAAGAGAAGAGTTTGTGCCAATGAGGAGGAGGTGATAACCTAGTCCACTGCTGCAAGAAGGAGAAGTCAGGTGAGGTCTGAAAAGAACAGTGGATTTAGTTTGGTGGTCACTGGTGACCTCAGCAGTAGGAGTTTAAGGACAGTGATAAGTGCAGAAGAGAAAGTAAAAAAGATGGAGAAATTAACGAGTAGATGAGAAAATAGACCAATCAAAGATAGATTAAGTTGGCTCTTGGCTATCAAGGAAAAGAAGCAGTTTGAGAGGGGAAAAGAGTCCCAGGAGAGACTTTGAGGATGGGAGTCCTGACAATTAACTGTATGCTAATGAGAAAAAGCTGATAGTCAAGGAGACAGTTAAAGTACAGTATGGGAAACAAAATAATTGACCAATCTAGGTCTCCATGGCTTTTGGAAATGATACAATCAAGGGAAAGACAGAGAGAGGGCTTAGTCTTAAAATGGAAGAAAAGGCCTTCTTTTTGGAGAGGGAGGTTGAACGGAAGGACCTGTAAGATCCTTCACAGTATTAAGACTTTCTGATGAAGGACAAAAAAAATCCTGTCACTATTGCAGTGTGTTTGGAAAGTGAGGAAGGAAAGGTATACCTATGGACTCAGGTTTGTTCTATCACAGAAAAACTTAATGTTAAAAGGATCTAGTCTACTAGATAACCCCTTCACCTGATGCTAAACCTAGACATTTTTTCAACAAAGAGATCTCTCTCTCTCTTGTTTTGTCAGGCTTCTAAAAGCTGAGAATGATACCTTTGCATGAAAGTGACATGCAACATACAATCTACCTGCACACTGACAAGAATATATGTAAACCATGTCACTTTAATAATGTGGCTCCCTCCCCCACCTTGGGCCCCATGCTGTCCTTACTATCTCTAGACTCAGCCTCCCACTTATGCCTAAAATACCTTTAGGATTTCTCCTGTGTGCATAACAAATAACAGCATGATGTACATTTCAGCACTTCTTCAAAGAGGTTTCCAGGTGCTAGATACAAGCGGTGGAAGATCTTGTGTTTTTTTCCTTTAGATCTAAATAGTCTGAATCTCAGTATTGCTCATGGGAACTGTTTCAAAGGCTGAAGTGTCAGAATCAGAAAGGAAAGAAATGTGTGGGTGGCAAGTTGCTACATGCAAACCTGTCATATTCTTCTTTCATTTTCAGACCTGAATATGCATGGATGCAGAAATTATAGCTTATCCCAAAGTTTTTATTGTCAGCATCAAATATAACAAAAAATGTCAAGAAGATAAGATTGGTATATTTAAGTGAAAATGTTCAACATATTTGATCGTTAACTCAAATAGCTCTATCTGTTAATGAGCCCTTTCACTCCCTTTGAATATACTTTGAGAGAAGGTTGTGGGGCAAAGTACAGAGTAAAATCTCATTTATTCAAATTTCACTACTTTGAAATTTACAATAATTTAAAAACAGAATGGAGAGAAACTTATATTTGTTTAGAAATCCATTTAGACATGGTACAAAATAATGGCACTGAGGAAGAAACTTAAAAACATTTGTTAAAAACATAGGCATAAAAATGTCCACCACAGCATTGTTTTATAACAACAATAAAAAAGAAAACACTCTAAACATTCATCAACAGAGGATTGGATAAGCAAATTATGGTACATATATACAATAGAATATTACCAGCCTTTTAAAATGATGATGTAGATGCACATTTATTGACAAAGTATGTGCACAAAATGTAAGTGAAAAAAATGCAAGTTACAGAACAGCACACACAGAATTATCACATTTATGTACAACAAAGTACATATATGTGTATATATATATACACAGGGAGGCATATGGGTGACAGACACTGAAATCTCTGGTTGATGAATTTGTGGTAATGTTTAACTTCTCTACACTTTCATATAAAATAAAAAATAGAAGAAACAAAGTATTCGTGAACAAACTTTTCTGGAGTCCTCAAATAACTTTAATTCACATGTCAACAACTGAGACATTAATTATACATAATTTCATTAAATCAGGTCATCTCAGGACCTTTACCAAAAAAGAAAAAAGCATAGTTTGAATTAATCTAGGGAACAGGTGTTATTGCATCTCTTTAAAAAATACTTTATAAGACTGACCCAGTTCGTAATTCTTTTTTAGCAGTGAGTGGGTTTTATGTGTGTGTGTGTGTTTGTGTGAACTGAACAGCAAATTTCAAAGTTGTTCCTTAGCTGTGGTGTGCACACACACACATACCACCACCACCATCATTTCCATTATTAATCTACATCATCATAAAGGATACTGAAAGATATTAAAACTGATTACATAATTCTTAGTGGAAATAAATATATGCATAAAATATCCATTTGTTCCTAGGAACAAAGCTTTAACAAATGAGAAAGGAGTCAATGGCTGGACTATAGGAGTTCAATTTAAATTAGGCTGAATGACATCTCTACTTCATATGGTGGGATACTCTTAGCCAGAAAAACCTATGGTTTTCAAACTTATACTTAACAGTTTTTAAAAATAAATCATCATCTCCATATAATGGAGTAGGATAAAATTATGAATCTCACAAACACAGTCAATGTTTATTAATATGTTTTCCTCATACAGACCTTGGATATGTATCAACTACACTGATATCAGTTTAAGCATAACTCCCAGAACTTATTTTAAGCCTAACCTAATTAATCAACTAAATATTTCAACAGCTATTTACTGAATACCCACTGCACTGTTCCAGGCACCAAGAGGTTACTGAACAAAATAAAGACCCTGCCCTCAAGGAGCTGACATTCTAGTAGAGAGACAAAATAAATAAACATGTACATATCCATTCATTCAACAAAAATAGTGAACAAAACAAAATTCTTGCCTGCAAATAATTTATGTTCTAGGATATAGATACAAACAACATTCAAATAAACATTTTATTCAACAAACATACATTCAATGTATTTGTTCTGATTGGGTGATTTATATCTGTATATATTATGGGCAGTGGGAGATGGAGAATCAGGATGACAAAGTACTAGTTTAAATTAGGGAAGCTTCTTTGGTAAGGTGATATCTGAACAGGGACCTGAAAGCAGTGAGAGACGAGCAGTGGGGCTGTCTGGGGAAGAGGAGTCCAGTTAGAAGGAACAGCCATTGAGAAGGTACTAAAGCAGAGGAGGCTTGTCATGATGTGAGAAAGGAACAGCGTGAAAGCCAATGTGACTTGAGCTAGTGAGTGGTGAGTAAGAAGCCAGTGAAAATGCAGAGGGTGCAGTCAGACAAGAGAGCTGGGGGACCATGTCACAGAGGGTCTTACCATCCATACTAAGGACTTTGAAGTATGCTCTGAGGAAGCCGTTGGAAGAATCTGGACAGAGGAGTTATTACATTGATCTGACTTACATGTGAAAAGGATGATGGTAAACTAGAGCAGGGAGGCATGGAATGTAAGAAGGAAGATTACGTAGGAGGTTGTTGCCATAATCCAGGTATGAGAAGGGGAACCGAGAAGGTAGAAACGGAAGTGATGAGAACTGGTTTGGTTCTCAAGTTGCATATATTTTGAAGGAAGAGTCAAGCTTTGCTGATGCACTAGGTGTGTAATGTTAGAGAAGAAAAGATGCAAGACAACTTCTAGGACATCGACCCAAGCAATTGGAAGGATGAGGTTGCCATTTATTGAGATGGAGAAGCCTGTGGGGTAAAGCAAGTCTGGGGAAGGGGTATGAATATTTCTATTTGGACAAGATAACTGAAGGATGCTGATTAGGCACCAAAATGGAGATGTCAAAGAAGTGATTGGAAATACGGTTCTGGATTTTAGATAACAGGTCCAGGCTGGAGGATTTGGGGAGTCACCCATATACAGATGGGCTTCTCTGGTGGCTCAGATGGTAAAGAATCTGCCTGCAATGTGGGAGATCTGGGTTCGATCCCTGGGTTGGGAAGAATCCCTGGAGGAGGGCATGGCAACTCACTCCAGTATTGTCTGGAGAATCCCCATGGACAGAGGAGCCTGGTGGGCTACAGTCTGTGGGGTTGCAAAGAGTGACTGAACGATTAACACATCCATATACAGATAGTATCTGCAAGTCATGAAAGTGGTTCTCAAGAGAATAAATATAGATAAAGACCACATCCAAGAGCTAAGTGCCTGGGCCCACCAAAATCTAAACGTGAAGAAGATAAGAAAGAACCAGCAAAGGAAACAGAATGATTGGCCAGTGAAAGAGGAGAAAAACCAAGAGAGCACGGTGTTCTGGAGGCCAAATGAGATGTGGGGGTAACTGGTAATTTTGAAAAGAGTAATTGGGTGGAATACTATGGGTGGGGTAGGGGGTGTGTAGGGGGCAAAAGCCAGACTGGTTAGGTTTAAGGAAGAATGAGAGAAAATGAGGGGAGATGAGCAGACAATTCTTTGAGGGGTTATGCTGTAACAGGAAACTAATAAATGGATTGGTAGCTACTGCGGGATGTATAATCAAGGGAGATTTTTCTTGTTTAAATGGGAAAAATAGGAGCATATTTGTATGCTGATGGGGACTATATGTTAGAGAGGAAAATATGATGACATAGGAGGGAGGGGTGATCATTTCTGAACTGATCATCTTGAGAGACGTGAGGGAGAATCCAGTGGAAAACTCTAAGGGCTGGCTTTCTATAGGAGCAAGGAAAAGTGACATAATAACAGGGGGGAAGGCAGAGAAGGTAGGCATAGATAAAAGTGGGTAAGAGATAAACTAGTAGAAGTACAAGGGAAATTTTATTTTCTATTTTCTCTGTGAAACAAAAATCTTAGCCTGAAGAGAGGGAGGAGACATTCAGGATTTCAGGAGAAAGAAGTATGAAACAATTAAGTACATTGCTATAAAAGTAATTCAACTAGGAAAATTCTAATAATACTAATACTAATAAGGAGAATGAGGTAGAGGAAGATGGCTTTATATATGCCAACATATTTAAATCCCTCAACCCTATGGCTTAGTTTCCTACTACTATGCCCATATTACAGATGAGAAAACAAAGTCAGCAATTCATCTGTGTAGCAGGCTTACCGAGCAGAACTGATGGTCCACCAATGATCAGGAATTTAAGGTGAAATAAGATAGCAGCACTCCAGCCACACTTGTACAGGTGTCAAATTGGCAAATATGTGAATTTAACTAGGGGATGTTGCCAGTTGATGAACAAGTGGGGGAAATTGAATTTAATCGATAGTGCAACCAAGAGTGATCAGCATGATGGACTGTTGTCACCTAAGTGGAAGAAGAAGCTAAGTGAAGAAATGGACACTCTGAATTTGGGGACTAGAAAGAATGACCTGTATAGGCAGAAAGTGATAGTCCAAGAACAGGATGCTTGAAATTGCAATGGAGATAAAGGTTACTTTGAATGACCATCTAATGCTTTCCTTCAGAGTGGATGGCTGAGGTAGGATGGATAAGATCACTGGAGAAGAAAAATTCAAAGAACTGAGAGGTCAGAGCACCTGAGAGTCATCTACATGGATACTGAAATCATCAAGATTTACAAGAAGAGTAATGTTGGAGGGTGTCTGTCAAGGGGCAATGGACAGTAGTGTTGAAACGAATGATAATGAAACACAAGAAAGATGCCTCTTATCTCCTCTTCAATTAAGAGAAAACTAAAATGTGGTGCACAGTCCAAGATAAACTAATAATAGAGAACAAACATTTGGGAGTTCTCATGGTTATAGTTCTGAAGACTGCCCCAAACCCTTGTCATTTTCACAAATAATCAGTTTCATGTCAATTTACTACTTGCTGACTTCTGATCATCTATTATGCACCTTAGTGACAACGTCACATATTAAATAAACACACAGACAAAAGGGACTGAAAAGTTGAGGTAAGTTAGACACTGTCCAAAGAACACCCTGTTTCACTTTTTTTATCTTTTATACAGGTAATATAATTAATTTTAGAAGTTTGATAAAAGTATAAAAGTAAGAATCATGTATGATTCTACCATGCAATAATAACTAGTTTTGAATCTTTGGGGGTATGTCCCTCTTTTGTAGGGAATGAGAGCCAAGAGTTGGGGCCTGAATCCTCAAAGAGATTTTGGTTTTGTTCTTGAACCTTTTTAATCTTAGCAGTTTTCAATAATTTAGGTTCCTGTTAAATTATGGAGAAAATACATGCTAGTTGCCAAAGCATCATTACTATTAATGAAAGGTTTTGCTCTAAATGAGAAATACTTGTTTTGAGTGAATAGAAACATCTTCAATCTGTAATAGAATGGCTTAGTATGGAGGTACTAGGGGGTGATCAAAGATTATAGCCAGCAGAAAAAAATGTAAGAAAGAGAAAGCTGAAAAACTCATACTTCAGTGAACCTGCAGCTATTTGGTCCTTATAAGATTTGTTAGCCCAGCAGCCTAAGAAGACGGAGTGAGCTGAAACCGGTACAGGTGAGGTTGATGGGGCTATTCCAGTTCCAAAAGCATGTTAAAACATGGATGGGATTAATGCACTTAGAAAACCTAATTAAATGTCTAGTAATGATTTATTTTTATGAATACATGTTTTCTTCCCCAGTACATATCAATGAATTCAGAAAGCCTGGACCCTCAGTCTCCCTGTCTATAAAAAAAAAGTAGGCTGCAAAGGGAAAATGGTATATTTTCTGAATTTGAGTAGATCACCTTTGTAGAGACGGTCATGATTTCCCTTACGCGGAATTCAGAAAATTATGAACTCCTACTCATACATCAGCCAATCAGAAATTTAAAAGGTTGGGGAATATGATTAACATTTCAAATAGCTCTTCCTTCAGATTTAGTTGATTCTTTCCCAGAGAGCTTCTCATATGTCACTACACCATGCACGGTCTGTTAGAGACATGCACTGATAGAACATCTCTACAAAACAAGAGCAGAGCTGCTGATGAACTATGGGGTGGTATCTTAGGAAATAAAGCAGCATTCCAAATACATTATCCTGTGAAATGGGTAACAAAGCTGTGAGATTCTGTCATGTCAATTTTTCTCTTAGTATCTTTCATGTGTTCCTTGTTCCTTTTGATAAATGGCATATACCTTTCACATCTATACTGGTTCCGAGTCAAACCTACAAAGAGGAAAGCTCTGACTGCGAGCCTATCAACATGCCCCATTCATGCACATTTATGACTGGACCGTCTGTTTTTCTTGATAGACAGGTGAGCCACGGAAATTCTGAGCTCAGAAATGATCCCAGACTTACAAACATGAATTTGCATGAGTGTAGTGTTTCACCCCCATCCCCCCACCCACTGATATTCTTCAGTTCATTTAACTTAGAAGAGCTTTCAGGCTATGATGAGCAAAGAAATACACTCAACCAGGTGTAAAACAGGATAACAATGCACACGTAAGAGATGATTTTCTTCATAAAAATGTTTCAGAAAATGCTCAAAAAATGAATTGCTTCTTCATAAGCTGCACTTGTAAACTAAAATCTAATTTTAGATTCTAAAGTTGCATGAGCCTCATGAAAGTCTCTGAAACTTTTGTTACATAGAAGGATGCCTCTAAGTTTAGTGTTCATTCAGCCACAGTGATGGGGATACAAAGATTCACTGAGTACCTATATATGTCAGACAATTCACAGAAGTAATCTTCATGAAGCCTAGAAATATGTAATACCCCATGTTTTAGATGAGGAATCTGAAGGTCAGAAATGTAAGGTAACTTGCAATAGGTCACAAAGCGGGCAAGTGACAGTGAAGGGTGGACATGCTTATGATGTATGTATTGTGTCTCAGTTGAGGGTTCTCCTAGTCCCGTATTGTCCATGACCCTATGAACATGGAAAATAAGGATAATTCTTTCCCCTATATTCCTACAAATGTATTATGAGATGGAGAACCTGAAGAATTGCCATGCCTAATGAATATTTACACTACCCTTAAAGGTTGTACCACTCTTGTGGCTAGCTCTCTAAGACAGAAAAAAAACTCACAAGAGTAGAAAGTTATTGGGTTGGCCAAACAGTTCATTTGGGGTTTCCCATAAGTTGTTTTGGGAAAATTCAAACAAACTTTTTGGCCAACCCAATACATCATGAACTCCTCAGCATAGTTCTACAAGTTAAATGTGCTCAGAATCCTCCTAGTTCCTAACAGAATCCTATACATTGCCATCCTCAAATCTATTTACAAAGAAAGAATGTGGGAAAATTAATCTTACTGTGTTTGTCTATAATGAAACGATTTGTGCAGAGACAGGAATTTTATGACAGATTCTGTGTCCTCTAAAAGTTATCTT
The DNA here is from genome assembly GCA_007570785.1 of Antilocapra americana. NCBI lineage: Eukaryota > Metazoa > Chordata > Mammalia > Artiodactyla > Antilocapridae > Antilocapra > Antilocapra americana. The sequence continues at coordinate 341,926 of ML663426.1, read as the reverse complement.
TAATTTCACTGCCATGTAGAGATTGATGAAAGAAAGGAGACTATAAACTATGCAACAGCTTTTCCTGGCTCATTGATGAGAGAATACAACAGAACTCCTTGGGTTTAATTTTCAGAAATACCAAAGGCCAGCATTTTTGATTCTCTAAGAAATTCAATATAAAGGAATAGATAAGCAAAACTTAAGTCAAATCTGGTACATTAGACCTTCTTCTCCCTTCAGACCAACAAAGCTTGATTGGGTTATCTGCTATCAATTCCTCCAAAGAAATCTCAAACATGTTTTCTTGACAGAAAAAGCAATATATATTCTAGGGAATCATGCTTTGATAAATTCATAGAAGAGAGAAAATATCCATTAATATATCAGACGCTTGCTGATATTCTGTAGTAACACTAACAAAATCTGTTAACATAGTATGTAAGCAACTAGGGTAACTATGTGGGTAAATTTGGTTTAATTTGACCTCTGATTATATATTTGTTAAACTGTACATATTCAGTTATGCCCAGAGATCCCTTTTGATAAATATCAAGTTTTCAAATACTGTTCTACTGGGTTTGGAATAAAACTATAGAATGGATAATTACCATCCGAGAGAGGAAAGCCTCTAACTACCACAATTATCCACATTAATCCAAATTGCATGAAAAGAGAAAATAACAAATGTTTGGAAGACTGCACTATGGGGGAAACTAAGCAAACTAGCACAAAGAAAAACCTGATATTAACAGAAGAAGGAAATCATGTATTTTCTCCCGTTGTATGGGGTAATGAGAGTCAAGCTTAGAGTCCAGTTGATTTGTTTCCTGGGTCATTACCAGTGGGCACGAATACAGACAAGGCAAGTGAGCCCTTCATTATGTGATGTAATAACTGAGTGCAGCATAAAAGCCTGTTTCTAAGCCCAAATGAGAAATGTTCTCAGTTGAGAAATAGCTAGTTATGTACCTTACCATTTTCAAAAGCTGTCTACCTCCCTTTACATACAGCAAACTGCCAAATTTTGACACCATTCACATGTTCATTTATTATATGAGTCACAGACCATGGAAATGTGACATTTCACACAGATAAGCGGGGTGAAGAGCAGGACCATTAAGGGGAGGCAATTAGAAGACACAAACAGTCATCCTTTATTGGTCAAGTCCAATTATATCCCCAGTGGAATCCTAATGGTACTTTTATATAAATAAACCAGATCATCAAAGGCAGAGACAAAGATGATAATGTTATCATGAAAGATTCATTAGAAACCAGTAACAATTTTTTGATCATGAGTAGAAAGTTAATTGTTCCTTTCCCCAGATACAACCCAGCTATTTCAAAGATGATACTGGTGGTCAACCAGTACTGAGGAGCTCTCATTAGATCTGCATGCTACTCAACTCTATTACTGGGAATTTTATGAAAAAACTTCGTGACAGATACAAAGTTCAGGTATTTAAGGCTTGCAAAATAGATTTCAGGGGTCAGAGGGATCAGATGCAATTATCTCATTTAATATAAGGAAGGGAGCTGCATGCGTGTGTGCTAAGTCACTTCAGTCGTGTCCAACTCTTTGAGACCCCATGGATGGTAGCCTGCCAGGCTCCTCTGTTCATGGGATTCTCCAGGCAAGAATACTGGAGTGGGTTGCCATTTCCTTCTCTAGGAGATCTTCCTGACCCAAGGATCGAACCCAAGTCCCTTAGGTCATCTGCATTGGCAAGCGGGTTCTTTACCACTAGGAGCCATCTGGGAAGCCCAAGTAAGGGAGCTACCTGAGTTCATACTTTCATCTGAACTGGACTTAGAAGCTTCATTCTCAGCTTTCTAGCTCAGTGCGCCCACTTTGGGATTCCCCGGACAATTGTGACATTACTACCTATTCAAAAGTGTTTCTCATGTATAAGAGAGGACATGATTTATCATGTGGCATTTTATTCATCACTATCTTGCAATGGTGACAAAGACTTGGTAAACACTCAAGTCTCTGTGAGGAAGGGGGGAAGCCCACGTGTAGTCTGGCTCTCCAAATGGTTCCTTTCTAAACTGTGGCATTCTTGATTCATCCATCTCTTATTATGGAAATGAAAGAAATACTTTCTTTTCTCTCACTTGTTGGCTTCTACCACAGCAAAATGTTCTATCATCTTCTATCATTTATTAAACATTAGTAGAGTGTCTATAAGATATTTAATAATGAATTTGGTATGGAGGGCACACCATTTTTATTCACAAATAGTTTAAAATATGGCTTGAGGATGCTCAATTTACACACAAGAAACACCTGGGGAATAAAAGAGGTACATGAAAATATGACACAGAGTCTGCTCTGAAAACACAAAGTGTGGCCCTGTGATGCTTATGCAGGCGTTTCTAAGGTTGTAATGCTGTAAGGAAATCGTCTGATACTATCACATACTTCTTTAATCTTTGTATTTATAATTGGCTTAATGAAGCCAAACAGAGTAGGGCCTTAAGGACACATAATCCAGCTTCTATCAAGGGACTTTTGCTAAATAAAAATTTGAAGACTGGAAGTTCTCCATGAGTTAATTCAGGAGAGGAGGGATGACTGTAGACAAAGCAAACAATAAAGCAAAAACAAACAAGAGAGTCTATCTCATTTGAATTCAGAATGTCATACCTGAAGGGAAAATGAACTACTGGGTATCCTTATAAAAGAAATTTTCAAATAAAAGCAGGAATTAAAATTGAGTTGATAAAGAAGCTTCTTTGAGCAACTACAAAGAGAGACAATAAAACTGTCTGGAGAAACAATTTGCTGTTGAATTAAGTGAGATGGCCACAGAAGGTACATGATTGCTTTGGGGACTATAGTTAGTATCATAACAGCAAGAAAAACTTTCTAAGACCTCTGGAAGATATTTGAATCAAGATCACATCAGAGGAGGGGATGCTAAAATTCATCAAGATGCATGAAAGGACTAGAGAAAAGTTCATGTCTGTTGCAAGAAAGCCACTTAATATTTCTTGGCCAACACTACCTCACATATAAATATTACGTGCATACCTGCAGCTTCTGGAATAATGAAGAATTCCTTCAGTGTGACTCTAGGCCATAACAATCAAACAAATTTTACTGGACAAAAGGATGAATTCCACGTTACTAATTTTGGGTTTATTGTCACAAAATATACTTATTTTGACTTGGGGCTTAATTCAGCAGTACAACATGGTGATCCAAAAGCAGTATTTTTTTTTTGGGGGGGGGATCATTTGTTACACAAACATACTATGATGTAAGCAATAGGGCTAGGAAAGAAGACATCACCATATTTGATATTATGTGTTTTTGATATTATTACTACATTGGGTTGTCTCTATAAATCTACCCTTAGAATCCTAGAGACAGGAAAAACTTAGAATAAAAACTCCTTTTACAGGAAACTTTCTTTCACATGACACAAGCTAAACTCTCTCAATAGGATCGTCCTTTACAGAAAGAGTACATTAATATCAAGGGTCCCCCATGAACTTTGACTCATCATAGATTCTGGTAAAGTGGCTCTGTATATGGCTTCCTGGATGATTAATTTCCTCAATGTATCAAGTGAAACACTGGTCCATGACAAAATGGAAATGGATTTGGTGGCAACAATAACAACAAATAAAGGTTTAATAAAATCTCATAAAAAAGACAAATTTCCTCTATTACTGCTCTATTTAGACAAACTCCCCATGAAAAATGTTATTGTTTTTAATGTCTTGCTGCTAACTTTTAAGAACAAAGTCTTCCCTTAAATTCTAAGAGAAAATATATTATTTATGCAAAAGTGACCCTGGTTGGCTTAGATTTCCCCCTAATGCTCCAACAAATGTTTGAAAATGCAGTGTAGCCACTCAACTGGGTGACACCATATGCTAATACATAACCTATGAAATAGTCTTTGATTCATTAAAAAATTAAAGTCGGTAACACTCAGAAAAAGAAAGTGTTATTGTGCTTATAAACGTGAAATGGGAACACGATGAACAATTTGTGAAGTAATTAACTAATGTGCCAGAAATGAGCAACTTGCTGATGAGACTTTCCAGGTTTTTTCACAGTGGGTCCTACTTTCATTTCCCTGAACTGGGAACCAGATGAAGTTTGACATTCCTCAGGTTGAGGGAGTACCGAGCCATTTAAAAATCAGGATTTAACTATTAATAGATGCTCGAAGTGAAAGTTTCTCAGTCGTGTCCAACTCTTTGTGACCCCATGGACTGCAGCCTGCCAGGCTCTTCTATCCATGGGATTCTCCAGGCAAAAATACTGGAATGGATTGCCATTTCCTTCTCCAGGGTATCATCCCAATGCAGGGATCGAACCCGGGGCTCCTGCATTGCAGGCAGATTCTTCACCATTTGAGCTACCAGGGAAGCCCAATAGATGCTATGTACTCAATAAATCAGTGGGTTGCTATCTCATACTTTTATGATGCATTTCAGATAGTGGGATCACTATACAAATGACAGTAAGGTCTTGGTAGAATTTCTCAGATTGCTGAATTCTAGATTTGATGAACTCTATATACTGCTAGCTAAGAAAATTATATCATATTAAAGGAATGATTTAAGGAAATCATGCGAATGACACCTAGACTTGAGTATTAGGCAGGTATGCATAGAAAAAAGCTAGAATTGTATGTTTGTAAAGCCTCTCAAAGGATGACTTAAGTCACCATTCAATGATGCATAACAATACTCCAGGAAATAACAATAATAATAAACACTCAATTAGGCATGGGTGGTTAAAGCAAAGCAAAACTCCAAACCAACTTATTGTCCATCTTCTTTCAGCAGGCTTTTTTATATCAGCATTTAGTCAGTTACAATAACCACTCTATCACAGCACCAATCAAATCTCATTATGGTTCCAATTTTTAAACTCAGGCAGCTCACAATTATCCCGACAAAAACGCCAAGTACTTCCCTCTTCCTAAAAGAAGATCGACCATATAAAAAGACTATTGTATAAATGCTTCTATATTTGCCATAAAAAACACTGCGTCAAATGTTCTGACAGAAAATTCTAAGCAAAATAACAAGAGAGCCTGAGCTGTAGGTGAGTGATAAAACCATTTAAAACCTGTTTGCGGAGCTACCTGTGTGAATTATTAGCACAAGTGGGGAAAAAAAGCAATGATGGCAAACATATTCGAAAGATCTGCCATCATATAATCTCCTCTACTGACTCACTGAATTCCTGCCATTCCATGGCATATCTTTACCACTACAGTGGCAACAGGGATTATGGGGCCTGGGCCAGGTCACCCAGACTGTTGAACCCAGAGGGTGGAGTATCACCCTTACAGCCTAGTTGGAATTTCAGAGCACTTATAACCTTGTGGAAGAAAAAGGTTTTCATTTTGAGTCCCTGAAAATGACAAGACTGAGGTGTCTCAACTAACAGAAAGTTCTGAAACAAATCTAGTCCAGAATCGTTTCAAAACCTTCTGTAATTCTTCTACTTCTTTAATACTATCACTCCTCACCAGAGCCTTTACCTCTTCAACAGCAAGAACCATGCAAACAGATGAACATCTCCACAGACAGTAAAAGGCAAGCAAAACACACCTGACCCCTCAACCTTAAGGTCAAAATCCACTAGTCTCACCAAGGCTTGAGAGGCTCAAGGCAGCTGCTGTTTGAGGGATGGTGAAGGATGAATTATGGAGAGAAAAAAGCACCCACCCACCTCCTCGACTCTGGAGAGAAGGCATACCAAAAGAGCTTCCACGGAAAATAAAATGCTGTTCTTCGTGCCCCAAGTGTGAACAGAAATCAGGCCACAGTCCAGAGCAAAGAAAAGCACTGAGCAAAACCAGCCATCACGGTTCCCTTGACCTCTTTTCTCTAGGTTAATTATTGGTTTGAATAAAGTCTCATGCCTAGATCAAAGACACTGGCACTTAAAGTGTTTCCTGAGCCTATTATGCAAAATTTAAGAATTGTTAGATTCTAATACCCTTGTGACACGCAAATGCTTTGTTTCATGGACTGCCCTACTGGAAGCAGAACTTCTCTGGTCTGAGCAAATGACTCTCTATGGGAATAGAAGAGAACAAAGAAACAAAGTCAGTTGGGCTAGGTGACTTCCCTTGCTGGTGAGGATATTACAAATGTAATAATAATAAACAGCCTCAATAAATGTGCTCTTTATCCATTTGCTGTCTCTAGTGTTAAATACCTATCTAACCACCCACCTAGTCAGAAAGAAGTGGTCATTTCCTACCAGTGATCTTTGTGGCAGATGAGGAAATGGAGCCAGATTTTGACCCTACCATTTCCTCTTGCTCTGAGACCCTTCTCACTCAGTGACCACATCAATATATATTTAACGCAACTGGTAAATTTCCACAGTGATGCACCCTCCCCCACCCCCATCCCCAAGGACATTCGAATTGTTTCCCTAAGTGGAATTTTCTTACAGTGAGTTCTAGATTAAAAATATCATTGCCAGGGTGCCCAACTCAGGGAGAAACAGTTTATGTTGATCCCTCCAGTAGTAGATCAACTGTTAATGACTAGGGCTCGGAACTTAGGACAAATCTCCTTATGTGTGCTGTAAACTCCAGCCATCGTCAGTAGAGATCAACATGATCACGGGGCTGCCTAGTAGCTGTGGATGTTGCACAGATGTCTGGTCATTGATTGGTTGATAAAGCTCTTGGACTACTTTAGGGCCAGATGTGTGATTGGGCTTTCTGAAACTGGAGGAATGGAGGGAGTTTTCAGGACATCTGTATGTTAAAGTTTATGAATTAACCATGAATAATAGTTAATTTAGAAAGTATATGAATTAACTATACTCTAATATTAAATAAAAAATTTAAAATTAAATAAGAGGTTATGACAGTGTAGAAATACTCAGCTTCAGATCTTTCCTAGGCTCTGCCTATAACTTCTTCAGTGGAAAGTGTCTGCAAAGTGTTAACACTTGTATTACAGTAAGTCATCCTTATGATGTGGGCAGGGAGCAGGGAACACTGTATATAATACTTTTGAGCATTTTTTAATCAAACCAACAAGCAAACACTTTTGCTGTTGTAGCCTTGCTGATTGGAGGCCAGATTACAGCAATGGGTTTATTATGCACAGGACTTTCTGTTATACCATTTGCTATATACAAAGGAGTACACCTGTTAACATCTCATTTCTGAAAGCTATCAATGTCATTTTCTAGTGTCTCTTTGTCAATTATGACAGTGTTATGGGATGAGTCATACCCTCCCTCTGTTAGGCATTTTTTCATCCTTTGTATTTTTATAATCTATGTCCTAACACCTTGGGGTTGTTACTTACATTTGACTTTTCCAAATCTCTACAATTTTTTTTCTCACCTAAAAATAGACATCATCTCTCATTCTAGCTACTTGTTTTATGCTGAGCCAGAATTCCTATACACATCTCAGACACTTATGGAAGGAGATGTAACATGGCTACTGGCTATATGTTAAATGTTTTCAAGAAATCAATTGAGGCTTTTCCAGTAATTTCACTTCCAAGACTGTCAAAAGCAGTTAGCATCAGAGAATCTGATGAATAACTTAATCAGAATTTTAGCACAGACGTGTTATCTATTCATACGTTCAGCCTGGGCAAAACACATTAAATGTATTAGTCAGGGGCTTGCCAGTTATTAACCTTGGTTACAGCTATTATAATGATCAGAGAAACGCTTTCATTTAAAGTTTCCCTGTTCAGAAGTCACCATTCCCTTTAAGTGGTGTAACCATTGACACCAGTGCTGTTGCCTTCATTTTTTTTCTCATGTCTCAGTAATTCACTTTCTTATGTAATCTTGAAATGTTAACACTTGCAAGGAAGGATGGAAGGTTAAAATTGGCCCTTTTAACTTATTCTAAATATTCAAAAGGCTTGACAGAATAATGTGCTTTGTCTTTATTCTTTATTATACACATCTTTATTAACTTAATAGCTATTTATTTAAAAGGTAATTTTTGCTCTCTGATTAAGAGGGAGGTGGAGAAAAATAAAACTAGTTATTCCTTAATGAGCATAGGATTTAGTAGGCAAACTATTCTTAAATACAGCTTTCATGGAAAAAAGGAAAATAAGAAAAAGGGTCTTGATAGGCTCTGTATTTTTCTATCACACTGTAGATTAACATTATACTAAAAAAAAACTATACAAACAAGAAAACAGGAACTAAAAGCAATGTCTGTACCAAGCCATGAGATTCACTGAATGGTTACATAAAATATAGCGAAAAAGTCTTATTTGCTCTGTTTTACAAAGCTATTAAAGATTATCAAATATGTTGCTAGAGCAATCTCTAAAGGTATTACATGTTTGGTGCAGGGTATGTATTTAAAACTGAATTATTTTAGGAATTCCAAAGTAATTCATCCTATAATAGCAACAGAGCAATGAACATAAGATTGGTTTCTTCCATTATCTTTCCTGTATGTTTGTTGTGTGCGTATGCATATATGTACATGTGTGTGTATTATCTCCTTATATATAGTTTTACTCACTAAAATTCTTTTGTTATTCTTGCCAGTTTTTTTTTATTTATTAGCTCCAACAGACTGGCTTTTTTTCCTAAAAATATGAATTTAGCTTCTGAGTTAAAGCCATGAGACACTCTTTTAAATATGTATCCCATTGACCTTTCATTTGGATTATTTTTTCAACTTGGCCTCAAAAACAGAATTGAGAGCCAATCTTATTCTTTTTAGCTACAGCTACTATTGTTTCCTTGATTTCTGAGAAAGTACCATCCTCAGTCACTTTTTCCACCTAAGAAATGAAGAGCTTCACCCTGAATAATTTCCCAGTTTGGTTATTTCTTTTTTACAGAAACCATAACAAGAAGGCCCTTGACTTTGAAGGCACAACCAACCAGAATCATCTAATTTCACATTCAAATAATGCCAAGCCAGATTTTCTTTCACATTTGAACGAAATTTCCATTAACTGAAAAGAGAACTAGACATGAGAAATAATCTGTGACTTAGGAAATGTGTTTTGGATTTGAAAATTATGCTGACTCACAGGTATTCTGAAGGAATACCCTAAGATGAATACAGATACTTTGGTATATTTTTCACTACATAATTGTAATGACCTCTAGTTCAACAGTACCAATATAATAACTGCAAGCCTCTTTAAAACATAAAATTTGTCTAGCAGAGTCATTCATCAACAAATAAAATGTGCTTGCTTTCTTTGCTTTTCTTGCTGTAAAATAATCCTGTTGTTTACATTTCCCATTTTAGTGATAACACTTAGAAATAGGGATGTAGGTGTTTAATTACCCTTACAATCCATTAGTCTGAACTGAAAGTATCAATCAAAAATGTTTAATCCCATAGCTCATGGAAACAAAAAAGTTTTTTAGATGTGAGTGAGTGAGTGCAAGTCGCTCAGTCGTGTCCGACTCTTTGCGACCCCATGAACTATACAATCCATGGAATTCTCCAAGCCAGAATACTGGAGTGGGTAGCCCTTCCTTTCTCAAGGGGATCTTCCCAACCCAGGGATTGAACCCAGGTTTCCCGCATTGCAGGAGGATTCTTTACCATTGGAGCCACCAGGGAAGCCCATTCTAGATGTAGGTACCAAAATTTGGAATCTAAGTTTTAAGAGTCATAAACAAACTAATGTTTTAATTAGAGGGTAAAATTTGTGTCTACTTGTTTTGTAGGGAGCACTATACATGATGGCTACTGGCTATATGCAAAATCCATAATGATGATTTTCTTCTGTGTTGCATATGATAGTGCTCATGTTCATTTGAAATGTATTTTCTTTTATAACTGAGTCAATCCCACTTCCCTAAAGAGCAGTAATGTTTAAACCAGTGCCCTTTCATTTAATTCTATTAAATTTAAAAGTCTCTGTAATAATAACCCCAGAAATTAAATTACACGAACTTGTTGATATACAGATTTGACATAACTCAAAACATTTCACATGCTACAAATGTTTTCTGGAAGTACATTCATCACTGTGAATTGATCGATGAATTAATCTAAACTTTAGCATCCTTTCTGTATTAGAATATGGGCTTGAGCTGTGAACCCATATCACTGAAAATTAGATCTTAAATTGTCACATACTAAAATCCGAGAAACTAAATAGATCTTTAAAAGAGTAAGTTCTTAGCTGACAGCTAAATGTCCTGAACATCTGAGGCCTCTTAACATAAACAATCCCCTCACATATAGTATGAAATCAAAACATGTATCATAACCCATTTTAATTTACCTGGATAATTTAAATTTCCATTAAATAATGGAATTTAAGCTTAGTGACTAGAATGCTGAACCCAGGAAATCTTTGCTGTCGAATCGCATTTTTTATGACACTTGTTCATTTTGGGGAAAATGTATTAAATTTTCTCGGCCTCAAATTAGCTTATAGTAAACTTGTATGGTCTATCTAAAAAAAAAACAATGGTCATTTCGCAGTTTATTGACTAATTATCCTATTTTTCTAAAGAGATTTGAGATACTTGAAAATATCATGTTAAAAACTGCATTCTTGAGAGCAGGTATTTACTCAAAGTGTCTCCCAATGGATTGTTTGCTAGTTGCCACAAAATAAATTTAAAAAGCAAGAACTATACAGTGGAAAGTCAGTCAACATCTTAAATGGATCATCAAAATTAAGATCTGTGATGGGAGAAGAAACTTGCTAAGTTTAAGCTAGGTAAAAATAATTTGATAGAGAAGGAAAATGTCCCCTCAGTTCAGATCCCAAGTCTGCCTGGGCCCATGGGATCAGTAACACATGCTGCTTCATCCCCATTGCATCAAGCTAACACTCATGGAGACCTGCTTTCTGGTCTTGCATCTGATTTGCCCAGGACCATAAAACAGCAGTTAAAATCACTCTTAAAAGTCCTCTCTAGAAATATATTAACAGTTTTTTTTGCTTGTCAAAGGATTTCTACTTATCTACACATTTTAGCTACCCCTACAGTAACCCAAGTAACACTGTGTACTCTGGAAATGGAAAACAAGTGTTGATGAATGGTAAATAATTAGGCAGGGAAAAATGCTGTTACTAAGTTCTGGAATATTTCAAAATCAAAAGAAAATGCTTTGGGCTCAGCTTTGAATCTTTACTATCTTGTTTCTAATATCTGTTACTATTCCTCTATTAAAATAGATACTAGGACATTAATAACATTTTTACATTTAAGACTGATTTCCTTTAGTTAATGTTTATTTCAAGCAGCTTTGAAATATGCATAACAATAGCTTTATACAATTAAGTTTTGAAGAACTCTCAAAAGCTTCTGTGCAACTCATTATTCTTGGTAAAGAAAAACCAAAGGTATGAACTCTATACACAATGAGTAACAATTTCCTTACGGTTCTAGAAAGAGTTATATCATGGACAAAAGCAAATATGTTATGAAATAATGGCTAATTATGATTCTCTGTGCCACAGATGGTTTCTCACTGCCACTTGAGCCTACATCAAGTCTGCCCCCATGGCAACAAGGAAAAAAGGGATAGGGGGAAAGGTGCAAAAATCCTGAGATTAATCATGGAAAGCAAATTGCTCTCTGCAGCAATAACAACATGGAGGTATTGCTTCTTTGTTTAATGGCCAAAGGAGGGGTAAGAAAGGGCAAAAGTGTAAAACTGAATTTGATCTTTCTACATCAAGGGATGTAGAAGCAGAAATGCAAAAGAAGATAGGAAACAGAAAAGGAAATAAAATAAGAAAGCTCTTCCAAGGATCAGAATTTTCTTTCATCTCAAGAAACAGTCCTTCAGAAATGTAAAGGCAATTTGTTTGCAAGAACAGAAAAAGATCAGCTTCAGAAATTTCAGATATGGGACAGAGTGCCTATAAATGCATGATTTCCAACTTCACTGGAGGTGGGGGTGGTTCTCAGTGCTACTCAGCAATCATTTTTCTTACTTGTCTTATTAGTGGTTTTCAACCCAGGCTACACATTAGAATTAGCTGGGGAGCCTTAGAAACTATTTCTACACAGAATCCACCCTCAGATGTTTTTATATTATTGGTTCCTGTTTAGCACACAGAATGGATTTTCCCTATCATCTGACTAGGGATCAAAAAACATTTTTTTATAAAGCACAAGATAATAAATAATTTAGGCTTTGTGTGGCAACTATTCAACTCTGCCATAGTATTGCAAAGCTTTTGAATGGGCGTGACTGTGTCCCAGTAAAACTTTATTTACAAAAATAGGTGGTAGGCCTGATTTGGCCTGTGGGCCACAGTTTATCCACCCCTGGTCATTAGACTGTCTCTTTCCTCTCCGTTTTCCTAAAACCATTGTTGCAAACCTTCACCCTATGTCATCCCTATGCTTGATTTTTAGCTGATGACTATCTTACTTCAATCATCCGGCTGGAAATTCTTCAACTCCCTTGTCCATCACCTGCAGATTCAGTGCACCTATGTTCACATCTGTCCTCACTGATTTGCTGTAGAAACAGCATCTCTTCAAGGTGAATCTGACCTTCTCACATATTCAATTCCATCACTCTCTCTCTGACTCCTTTGAGACCCTTAATCCACAAAGGATCCCATCTCCTGTGTCTTCAACATCTCCATCTCTACTGGCTCTTGCCCTTCAGCTAACAAATATATTTAAGAGTATTAGGCAAAGAACCCCCAAAGCCTTCTTCAATTCCATGTCCTCCTCTAAATACTCACCCATGTCTCCCCTTCCCTTATAAATTCTACAGCTACTGCCTGTCCCCTGTCTCTTCCCATTCACTCTTCAAGTCACTGCAGTTTGGCTTCTGTCTCTACTACTCCACTCAAAGTGCTCTTGTCAAGAATGCTCAAGACCTTCATACGGTAAACTTCTAGTTCTTGTTTTACTTGTTTTCTTTGAAGCATCTGACATCGTTGACTCTTCTGAACACCCTCTCCCTACTCGGTGTTTACAATGCTATGGCGCCTGTCACAATTTGTTCTTTTGTTGCAGGGCTTCCATGCTATTATTGCCTAATATTATTTGACAAACTCTTTTTTGCTCTTCATGCTATGTATTCCTCAGCTATTCTCATGGCAACAGCCACCACCTACATGTGATAACTCTCACATTTTATCCCTAGCTCACACCTCTTTCTCAAGCTCTAGGGTCATATTTTCAAATATCTATGTCAACCTGTACTTGAGTATCTTTTTTCCCCTACTATTGTTTTTCCTTTATTCTCTCTCTTGGTTAATAGCTCACCATCAACTCAATTGCCAAAGGTAAAATTCTCACTCTCCTTCAGAGACCTTAATACTGTGCACATTTTAAACAACACCTCCCTGAAGATATTTCACTTCTATCTGTGCAGTGGATGACAACTATATACGTTCAACCATACATGGTGCTCCTGTTTTCCCTCCAAATCCGAAGAGCCACCAAATCCTCATGATTCTACCTCTGAAATACCTCCGGAATTGATCTCCTTTTAGCCCCTGCTACTGCAAATGGTTTAAGGCAGACCTTACCCAGCCCTCACCAAGATAATTTTCGATAACTTCCTAATAGATTTTTTTTCCTTGCCATAGCAGTAGCCTCTGTTTCCTGTTCCTCTTTTTCCTTCCTCCTCAGGTCACTATCCAATCTTATTTTCTCTTTGCTAACAAAACTGCTTACCATATTTCAGGAGTAGAAGTGCCATGGTTTTATGTAAAGGAATAGTGATCCTTTCTCTTTGGTTACCCATTCTTCTTGATGAAATAAGATATGTCATTTAGCTTTTTGGTCTTATGTTGCTAAAATCACTAAGACAGGCAATATCCTGAGAGAGTCAGAGTGCTACACTTTAAATAAGATGATAATAAATGAATCATCCACTAAGGATGGTGATCAACATGGTGATGGGACTCCAAGTCACAATCAGTAAGAGGTAATGGGAAGAATAAAAAAAATTATCCTAGAGAAGATTCCAACTCTTTCCTGGAGCAGATGAATTTGGATATCTTTCTCCTCTGAACTCCAGGATTATCAATCAGACATCTCTCCTCCTTAACCAAGACATAGCTTCTTTTCTTTGGGAAATATTTAAGATTTCTTTTCCTTAATGGGATATGTGTACAAAGAGAGCCACATTTGCTATAGATTGGCCTGCCTACCAAAGAAAGGAAGCCCATACATCTACAATGCTGAGTCCCCTGGAAGGCCTTCCTTAGAAATGAGCTCACATTGACATTTACCATTTGCTAGAATAATGGTCAACTTGAATGGTAGGGTATGAGTTTTGACATCAATTCCCTCCATGTAATACTCTTGCCCTAATTTTCTTAAGTGGGCACATGTGTCATACTAACTAACTCACATGACATTTTCTCATTCTAACTTAAATATTATTTCCAAACTGTTTAAAATCATTTACTATTGCCAGATTAAAAAAACACCCAATCCTCTCATCAGGGCATCTCAATGGTGACCATAACTCAGGGAAATTCTGGATGCATTACGAATAATGACTTCCTGTGTCATCTGCTATTTACCTTCTCAAAAGTATGCCCCACATATTCCACTTAGTTCCCATGCCTGCACAGTAGTTGTGGAAACCAATCCTTTCTTTTTTGAAAAACCTACCTTTGCATCTGGTCCTGGTGAGGTAGTCTGTTGATCTAAATGAGGTTAATTAAAATCCTTCATTGTTAAATTACCTTAAGTCAATGCACAAATCTGAAAGACAAATCCCTTTTCCTATTGTTTCTAATAATGCGTGTGTATGTGAGTGTTAGTCACTCAGTCATGTCTGACTCTACTACTCCATTGACTGTAGCCCCCCAGACTCCTCTGTGCATGGAATTCTCCAGGCAAGAATACTGGAGTGGGTTGCCATCCCCTTCTCCAGGGGATCTTCCTGACCCAGGGATAGAAACTGTGTCTTCTGTAGTGCAAGCAGATTCTTTACCATCTGCGCCACCAGGGAAGCCCCTACTTAGTCAGGTATTTAATAAACTGAAAGATCTCATGTAGTTTGAGATACAATCAAATCTTGCATTTGTAAAAAGGATAAAACCCCTGCATTTATTTAACAATAAGGCAGTAGAAATGGCCTGATGGGAATGCTGATAGGGACTAGGATTTGAAGATTATGCTGCTAATCTTTCTTTGTGAAATCTGAAATGTTCTACCCCAGTTTACCAAATGTATGAGCCCTTTGGCTCCATTCTTTTCCCTCCCTGCTTTCTCATCCTAGCCTCTGAAAAACAGAGTTATGATATGCTTTCACCATTTCTAAGAATCTTTCTACATACCTGGCTTTGAAATAAATTTAAGGAACAGGCCAGAGAAGAGTGTTTAAAGGTAACCACTTTTGCACTTTGAGGAACAGATATCTTTAGTCATGGTAATAGCCTGCTTCAAGCCTATCTAGAAGAAAGTCTGACAAGCAATTTTCTCCATTTTAAACATCTTATCCTTTTCTTAGACTATATGAAATTTGAAACAAAGATTAAGAAATATCCATATATTAAGTGGTTTCCCATAATCTGTAACGAGATCTACTGCTAACAGTAAAATCCTAACCCTGGCACTGTACCATTTTTGCCTATATTTAAATAAAAATTTTTAAAAAGCTTAATGTGGCCCCAGGTTCCTAGCTGAACTGTTGTCTACATTGTTTATAAATTTCTTGAGAAAAGTTTCACTTTTTCCATTTTTCCATTCATTGCAAACTTCTAAGAGAAAGCCAAGCTGGAATTTGTATGTAAGAAGCGTGTATTTGATGGAAAAATAGTACTTAGAGGTAGTAAACATGACCTAATTGAACTGAACGGTAAGATAAAGAAACACTTCTAAAACTGTTCTTTGTGTCCTAGAGTTGATTTGAGGAAGTGGTCTCATTAACTTCCTTAGGAGTAAACATGGATATATGTTGAACTGAGTTCTAGAAATGGCTTTGCTTCTCACAGTTGCAAAGCAAGTCAGCAAAATAGACATTTGGGTTGAAAATAACAACTCAAATGCCAATGTATGCAAAAATTAGTGAGTCTTTGAATTTTATACCAAAAATGCTAGCTTCAAATGATTAATTAGTACTATATATACTTTCATTGGAAATTAAATTGTCTTTTTGAATATCTCCTTCCAGAACACTCCTCCTTGAATCACACAAATCTGTAGTGATAACACATATGCAGCAATTTCCCTTCATATCAGATGAAAACTAGAATAATCAAAACATGAGCACAGTGAGGGGCTTACCGAGGTGTACAGGTATCCCTCGCTGTTCATTGCCAAATACAGCTTGGTTTGAACTCCTTGAATAGCCACCACTCGAAGACCCACAGGGATGAGGTTAAACAGAGCTGCAACCAAAAAGAATGTGAAAACAAGGTTACAATATCGAATTCCATAGCTTTTCAATGTTTCCAGCAGGGCTATCTGGTCTTCCAAAAGTAAAGTCTGCTTCGTAAGAATATTCATATATGTATATAGATAGATAGATAGATAGATATAGATGATAAAGGTAGACTTTCAGTACCCTCAATTCATGGTTGTAGTCACATAATGGGGATGTAATTTTCAAACACCTTGGAGAAAATGGAAGGCAATTCCATGGTTTGTACAGTGTTGAAGGTGGGGAATCTTGATGCTTCTGAAGTGATCCAGTTCCAGGAATTAGTTTACATATTAAATAACTTTGTCTTCAACAAACCAAGGTTTTAAACTGCTCTCTTAGACAACTGCTGAGATTCACAGATATGATCTACCAGTTGGGGAGAGATTCCTAGAATCTCAGAAAAGACACTAGTCCAACTTCTTCACCTAAATTATCTGTATTATTTCTGACACAGCCAGTAAAAAAAAGAAATCCAGGACTTGAAAAAAAGTCATTTTGGAATCTTATGTTCCCAGAGTAGTATTTCTTAAAGAACATTTTTCAAGATGGGGTTCAGAGGGGTCTTAGCTTTTAGTCTCTGGGAGCAAAGGTTATAGGAATAAAAACAACAAACTTAAGAGTTTTATTTAATTTTTTTTTCCTAAATAGTTGTAAGTGGGCAGCTGGCTGGTGCCAAAGAGGACTTCATTTCTCCATTTGAAGGTCTGATTGCGTGAAACTTACATCCCGGCTGTCCTCACAATCACACACCACTCACTGGAGAAAACCAGTGGGTGTCTTCCCCCTACCAGCTGTCTACTCCCTCCTACACCAGGAATAAAAATAAAACAGTACATTTTTAAAACATAGTGCTTGCCACACACATCTTTTGAAAATAGCCTGTGCACCTTTCTCTCAAGAGTCCTAGACCAATGTTGACGATTTTTGCTTTGGTGTGTAAGTTTATGGAGGATGATAAATCGGTCTGCTATCATTTCTGTGAGCAAGAACGTAGTCACCCCGTGGGCAAGAATATTTTTTCTCAGATCTCTTATCTTGATGTATATATATTCTATTGCAGTAGGTGGAGTTATAGAGATGAGAAATATTAATAAAGAACTCAATATTCCTTGGTGAGCCTACAATGTACCTTTCCTTTAAAATCAGGGTGTTACCACAGAGAAGCTAGGACAGATTGTATGGTGCAAAATGCAAGTGTTTCTACCACATGCTGCTGATGGCACTTCATTCAATACTCATCATATTAAAAGCTGTGCTCTTCTGTTATGTGAGGTGAGGGAAAGGAATTGCACAGATTGCAAGCTAGGATCTCATGCTATATCTGACCATGCAGTGCCCAGGAAGGAAGTCTGTTCTTGTTCAGCATGTCATGTATATGTTTCCTCTCTTTCTGTGATGGTACCTTGCTCATGGCAAGTGCTCAACACACATTTATGGACTGCTAGCAATCTGTATGGTGAAATTATGATAATATTTTATTTTTGAAATGTAATAGATCATGGCTCCATTACATAACAGCTCAGAGTTTTAAAATCCTGATATCTAAGAAATCAAATGAAATCAAACAAAAACCTCCTTATGGGTTTGGCTTAAAAGGCATAGCACTAGACAACTAAAACAACAGCATATGCTGGAGTCCTAGTTTAATCAAACTAATAGATGATGATAGATGATAGGTAATAAAAAATGTTTAGAATTGTTTCTAGAACTCCATTTTTACAATATTCTGAACCTTCTTAGTTCCCTGAATGCAAGTGGTAACAAGCAAAAAAAAAGAGAAAGAGAGAAATATTTGATTTTCACCACGTGCCCCAACTACTCTGATGGGTGTTTTAATGGGCAAGAAAATGTTTAATTCTCAAACATCAGATAGCAGTAGAAGGAAGAGAAGCAAAGAATATGAGTAACCCATGCCCAGGATTATCTATCCCTGAATAATGGTATGAACTATACAGTGGTACATGGATTTTTCACTATGTGCCATAGATATCTGTGATGCCTGGTTCAAAAATAAAAAATACCATGCTAAAATAAAAAATTGAAGTAAACAGCAAAAGTGGAGTGACTGGTAATACCAGTTCAATTGTTTTTCTTTAGACATTTAACATCATAAACATTTAAGATCATTAAGATGAATTTATGATCAGTTAAGATCATAAATAGGTTTGTTCAAAGTCTGTCTAAAGGGACAGTCTTCCCAGATAAAAATGCAAATAAATTATTACATCAAGGGTGAGCTTGCATAGATTAAGTATTCTCCAATATGCCTCTGTTTCTTTAAATCTGGAGTACTTCTTCATGGACTTGGGATATTATTTTGATTAGGATGAAAATATGCTAAGCATGAGAAGAAAACAATGGATTTTATGTGTATATCTAAAACACATTCATTAAACATCTGATATCTCTTCTTCCATTTCTGTCAAAATTTTGAGGAAGAAATAAAAGGGACCTATTTCTTGTTTCCTGTCATATCTACATAAAAACAATTAAACTCCTTGTACATTGAAGGACCCATTTTTCTTAGAGATATGCACAGAGTTGGCACTCAGTGTTTGCTTAATACAAAAAGGAGGCCATCTTTTTTTATCAGTTGCATTAAGATCAACTTCTCAAAGGGAGCAATTTAAAAAGTATATATTAATGTTGATCAGAAAGACTTGACCCATTGGTAACACTACTGGAGGTTTGAAAGGAAAGTTGCCTATTCTACCATCGCCCTCACTGAATCCAAGGCAGATATAATAAAACTGCTCTCATGAAATGTCTATCATCTTTTCATTTTCAGGGGGCAATACATAATTTACAATGGCTGATTTGCTCATGGTGAGATTTTACTGGACTGACATTTACCATTGTAATAAAGCTACATAAGGTCAGCTTAAATGCATAATACCAAATATATGTTTTTAGAAATAGATGTATCTTGGTAAATGTGAATTGATTTGTTTTACCATGATCTGGCTTATCATGTCAGAGTTAAAATATCATAAAATCAACCAAGGTGAATCAAGTGAGAAAAAAATACGATGAAAAACCCTAACAATTAAGAAAAATATAAATACCAAGAATGCATATTAAGGAAGTAGTATATAAACAAAATAAATAATGAATGCCAAGAAAAGTGCTTGGCTTTAGGGGAAAAAAAAGAATACATCTGCATAGTTAGACTTCCATTTTAATGATGATCATTTTATGATCACTTTAACCATTAAATATTCTTGTTTCATGATGACTTACACTCTACAATATACTCAAGTGGGAAGAAAAGCTAGCCCGTCGGCCTCTGATCAGCTGGGGCAGAGTCAAGGCCCACAGATTTGCTATTTCTTTTGAGACAATTTTCATGTGTGTGCTTCATCTTATGGTTTAATACTCACCATTGGCTGACTCACCTCTCATTATTTCATTCTGCCTAAACACAGATTCTGGCTCTTTTAAGGCCCAACAATATCTAGTATGCAGAAATGCCATGTGTATCAGTCAGTTATAAGATAACCAAAGGCAGGAGCTACGCGTATGCAGGAACTGAAAAGTAAAACTGACTACCTGAGTCCACAGTTAAAAAATGGAGCCTTATTTACATACATATGTGTGTGTATTCATGTATGTGTCTATGTGTAGATATATGTGTGTGCATATAGTACTCTATGATGACTACATACAGTGTGATCTTGAGGTGTGTGCCATATCACTGCTTATACAACAAATGAATCGTCCGGTTTTTTTTTTTCCTTTTCAGAAAAGGCACGTGAACACTGGACCCAAAATAAACTTTTTCACTGATTTCTGCACTAATCTGCAGAAAATGTTAAAAGCAGGTGAGGGAAAACCTGACTGGGTGGGGATCATTAGCAGCTGATCATGAACTTCCTTTCAGTAATGTCCAATGAATCCATTTTGCTGAGGCACTTTGGAAAGAGGAGTAGCTTTGTTGTTGTTCAGTTGCAAAGTTGGGTCTGACTCTTTGCGACCCCATGGACTGCAGCAATTCATGGGAACGTTTTATGATGGACTCACGTCTGTTATAGGGGAACAGTAAAACCCTCTAGTTAGCTTTGACTCATTTTTTCAAATAGAAGAGTATACCTGAAAGAACATCTAGCATACTCACTGCAGAACTGCAACAGTAACAGCATTTTGCAAAATAGAGAAGAACTATGAAACCGTTTATGTATGGAACTTTTTCATCCTAGGTACCCACAGGGCTTTCCTTAAGGGTAATTAAAGGTGACTTCTTCTTGAGGTCTTGCCTTGGCCATCAATCAGCCCAGGAAGCTTTCTTAAAAGATGTGAAACTCTTTTAACACTCAACATTAGAACCCTTGTCTATGGCTTTGTTCTCTCCAGCCCCGAACCTCTGAAAATGCTGCAGAGGACTTGTTAGCTTTCAGGTGGACTTTTCTTGGCAATGGCACAATTTCTGGGCGATTAATGTCGTCTGAGGGAAATGCAATATAAATTACGGAAAATTGGGAAGGAATTGTGAGAGCTAGGTGATTTAGCCTCATGAAACATTGAATATGTCTACAGCAATCTGCTAATTGCAAAAAACCCACCAATTATTATCATTGCAGAGGGTGTCACTATTAAGGAGTTCATGCATTTATGATTCCAAATAAATAAAGCCTATCACAAAAGGTTATACAACATCTTGGAATCACTATCCTTCAGTAATTGGAAATAAAACTGACTTTCTTTTTGATGTATTTCTCTTTTAGGTTCACCATCATGGTCTCCAATTTGGTCTTGACTTAAACCACGATTAAAAATAAAGTGCTCAAAGAAATTTCTTTTCCCACCTGTGGAAGTATCTCAATATTAAAATCCCAATTAGTCTGAGAATTATCAGCGTGCTTAGGGCAGGGGGAACAGAAGTGAAAGCTTGTAATGATGAATTCTCCTGACATGAAACCACTCTTCTCTCTTGGGATGAGACCGGTGCTTAAGAGTAGAGATAACTGTGCTATTTCAGGATCAGTGTGGGGGTGAGTAAATTTTCTGTGGGAAAAAAGTAATAAAATCCAAAGGACAGCCATAAATCTATCCAGATTACCATGGAGATGACATTTGGATTGTTCTTCAGATGGTGTCAACATTATTTGCTACAGTTCACTATTTTAGATATTTTTATGTTCCCCTCCCTTTAGGCTAACCTGCTGAAACGGGATTATATAGTGCTGACTCTATTTTGGATTTACTTCGGAATCAAGCAAGGGTTGTTTACTTAAAAAAAAAAAGAGAGAGAGAGAGAAAGTGTCAACAATATGCTGGGATATACTATTATTTATTTTGCAGTCACTTACTGTAAGTGCTGTCCTCATCTTTGGTGCCATCAATAGTCCCATCTGCCTGCAGCTGCAAGTGGTAACCTTGTCGACTGTATAGTTTGGTAACTATACCCTTAAGCTGAGGCTCTGCAAAGAGAAAGATGGTTGGGATCAATTGATAAGTTATGCATATATGGTTGAAAAGATTCAGAATTCTAATTCCATGTACAAATTTTAGTGGAAAAGGTCAAAGGACACTTTTTATAGAGTCCTCTGAAAGAAGGAAAATAAGCAAACAAACTGCAAGTTTCAGAACCAACCTCTAGACTGGAAAAATATTTGACTGCCACCTGGTAACATTGGTAAAGCCCTAAAGCGACTGGCAGCAGAGACAGTTTCTAAGCATGTCCTTTGGCTTACAGAGTGGCACTTCACCTCATTGAGCATTCAAAATGGCTTGGCAAGTGGCATATTCTGCCTTTTAACAATGTGCCACTTCTCATGCTGAGGGAAAAGGAGAAACAGTAAGATGAGATTTAGAGTGGTTTTCCAAGCAGGGACCAAAAACACACCAGCAAAAGTTTTCCTCAGAATTACCACAAATTGAATAAAGCATCCCCTCCATTCTACGAAGGTTAAAAATGCATAAACAACCTGGAACCCCATCAAAAGACTTCTATTTAAAAAATTGAGCCGCCATACGAAAAAGGAGGGGTGAGGAAGAATAAAACAAACATATTAATTATCCTTAGGGGAAAATGCGTGCAAAGAGCAGGGGTTTTGTTGATGGGGAGGCAAGAAAATTAGTTCATACTTATTTTCAAATTTAGTATCAGAAATTTAATTATCCAAAATACATGTTCTCAAGATAATTTTCAATTATAAATCACCATGGATTAAGGAAGCACCTCATTTATCAATAACAGCCATGCTCTCCAAAATTTGCTTTTATTGAATACAGACACCTGCACTGAAATGATATTTATGTCCTTATTCAGACCACACAATCATGCTTTGCCACCGCTTAAACCTGTTTCAAAGCAAGCCTATTTTACAGCTAATTCCTTAAAAACTTCGAGCAAGCAGAAAATGTATGTCTGTATTTTCATTCCAGGATGTGTAGAACACACAAATAGCGAAATAACAGACTGATACGTCAGAAATTCTGTAATATGTATCTAGTACAAGTAAGAAAATTGAGTAAAGGATCCATTTGGTTAAGAAGAGCCAAAGATGCTGCTTCTTCGCCTGAAGGTCTACCTTGACGCAACCCGACACCTCGAGCTGTGTGAATTTCCCCTGGCGCCGGAACACCGCGCTGCTCTTCTCACTGAATTGGTTCAAAAGGATCCACGATCTGGGTAAATTCTCCCTTCAATCCTGCATTTTAGGAGCAAGTAACCAATCAATTTGACTAGTCGAACCAGATCACTAAGCTCTCGGCCACAGGTTCTAGGAATTCACCCCCTCCTCTCTAGCAAATATTTCAAAGCTACACCACAAGTCTGTCCCGGTAAGCTTAAAAGTGACCAAAGAAACAGAATGCTTAGAGAGCGAAAGCTCACGGTCCTTGGGGGTAAAAGCTGGGAGGGGAAGGGTCAGCGCTGCGTGGATGAAGGAAAGGGAGGGATTCCCTGGGTTCTCCTTGAGGGGAGGGGTGGGCTGGGGTCTGCCCAGCTCCGAGCCTGCAAAACGCCAGACACACGCCTGTCCAGAGCTCCCGGGCTTGCACACATGTGGCCAGTCTCAAGCTGACGGCGCGCCCGCTGGGCAAGATATGCCCCCCAGGTCTGTGCCTGTCCCAAGGCAGTTGCAATGCAGCAAGCCTGTTACTGTTACGAAGGAGGCGAGAGAGCGACCGCTTCCCACGCACGCACACCGGCTATGGGCCACATCCGCACTAGACGGGCCACCGACAAACTCACCTCCGCTTCCATCCACGCCCCCCAGCCCTGTCCACACTCGTAAAGTACGGAGAGAGGGGTGAAAAAAGCCAGCCAAGAGCCCCCTTCCAACCTGGTCTCCTTCTGCGCCTCTTCTTGGAGCCGAAGAGTTTGACCCGGGAAAAGACGTTTAACTTGTTTTTGTCGCAGCTGGTCTTGCCTTTGCTGGGGCTGCTGACACACTTGCAGGCATTTGATTTCTCGCGCTCTCGGGCTTGTCGCTTCTGCCGGATGAGCGAGCTGGCGATAGCCGCCGCCATGGCCACGACGCCCACCACCACCACTTCTTTCGCGGCCTCTCTCCGGGTTCGCCTCCTCCTCCTGCGCCTCCGCCGCTAGCCCGGTCGGTCTCGCGCCTCCGCCGCCTTCGTCTCTGGAGCCGGCGCTTGCCCGGGCTTCTCGGCGCTCGGACTTCAGCCGAGGAGGGGGCTCAGCATCCCGGCCGAGCTCCTCCGGCGGTAGTCCGGCTCCCGCGCGGGCGGCCGGCTTGCCTGGGTCCGAGCCGACGCCACAGCCCCGGGCCGGGATCGCGGGCGAGACTGGCTGGCAGGCGGTGGCGGCAGAGCGGCGCGAGTGCGTGCGCTCGGCCCCTGCGCCCGGAGGACACTGTGCGAGTCCAAGTGGCTCGGGTCGGAGTTTGGCGGCACCCCCCGCCCGGTGCCGCGCGGAGGGGGCCGGAGGAGGGAGGAGGGCGGAGGGAGGGAGCGCGGGCGGGAGAGAGAGGCCGGGAGCGCGGGCGGCGGCAGGGAGGGGGGGATGAAGGAACCGCGCGGGGTTGGGGGGGGGGGGGGGGGGGCCGCGCCCGGGGGGCGGGGGGGGGGGGGGGGGGCGCGCCCTCGCCCTGGCCCCTCTGAGCCTCCCACTAGTCCTTGCAACTTCTTGGCCCGCCGATCGGGAAAAGTTGGCCCGTGCCAGCTTTCCGACGCGGCTCAAACAGGTAATGGCCTCGCATCTTCGCTGCCGCCGCTGCCGCCACTGCTGCTCTGGGCGCGGCACCGACTCAGTATAGGAATTCTGTCGCCGCAAGCACCCTCCGGAAGAGCGCGACGGCCTCCCGCGGCCCCCTCCCCCGCTGGCCCCTCCCTCCCGGAGCCCAGCCCGCTGGCGCCCCGCCGCCGGCCGCCCCCACCCGCCCCATCCCCCCGAGTCCCCGGCGGGCCGCTCGGGCTAACACCTGTCGGGGCTCCAGCACTGCCCCATCTCCTAAACCCTCCTCCCCTTCTCTTCCCTAGAGGAGCCTCGGGCGGAAACGGTGATGGAGGAGACACCGGGATGAGGCAGTTGGGTTGGAGGAGCGGGGAGGAGGGTGGGGGTTGCTTGGAGATGGGGGATGGTGGAGTGGGATGTTCCCTTACTGGGTGATTCTGAGTTGGCCCCATAACGCCCGGGCTGGAGCCCAACGGAAGTTCGCCAGCCCCCTGCCCCAACTGGGCTGGGACTCACAACACGCACTCCCCTCCTAACACACACTCGCTGAGGTTTTTTGCATGGCGACACTTGTAGCCATTCAGGAGCGAGGCCGGGGCTCGCAGACTGGTTCGGCCTCCCCCCGCCGCAGCAGTAGCAGCAGGCACTGCAGAGCTGCGCCCGCACACCACGCTGCCACCCAGTGGTTTTTGCTGACTTTTCATTTCAGGCCAGTCTGTGCCGTCCGAACCCCGTTTTCCCTCTGCGCCCCCTCACCGTTCACTTCGGCTTTGGGATCCACGCAAAGAAGTCGTATACATAAGCAGTATCTGGGAAATGCAGGGCTGAGCTTTTCTTTAAGCTCTGGCGCCTCTCCAATATCCTAACTTCTTTTTTTTTTAATTTCCTCTGCTCCTCAAGCTCAGGCAGCCTGCCTCCCTCCAATTCAGGAATCAAATGTGGCTTTTTGCTCGCCTCCCTCAATTCACAAGTTCTGCCCCATCTCTTACTTGATTTCTATGCCAGAAAGGAAGCCCTTCAACAGTAGGTGGGCTTTAACATGGAGCTATCACTACTGCTCTGCCAACTAGACCTCCATCCAGCTCTTGTCAGAACTGCTGTAGATGCAAAAGCAAATGCCCAGGCTCTGGTCCTGTCCTTAGCTTTTGGGCCTGAGCCTCACCTAAGAAACTGAAATCTTTCAGGCTTCTTACTTATAGCCCATCAGAGTTAAAGCTCTTGAACCTTCTGTAAATTTCACTGCTCCATCCGGTAGGCTGCTGCCACCTCCCTTCCACCTTTACCCAATCTTGAAGTCTCTTGCCCTCTGGGAAGCACAACTGTGTCTGCTGAAGGGCACTAGCCTGAAGGTTGCAGCGACTGAAATGGATAGACAGGGGACAATGGTGCCGAACAGTCTGAAATTTCCTGCAGGTTAGTCTACTGCTCTTTTGTGCTTTTCCTTTTCCCAAGAGAAAAGGGAGGACAAGGTAGAAAAGTTTTAGCATCTCAAGTCCACTGAAGTATCTTTAGACTTTAATTCATGGGGGGGAAAATCTCGGGCTGCTCCCTCGGGACTCTGAACACCTTAAAAATTGGGACTGGGTCTTGGTCACCACTATATTCCCATCTCTTGGCACATTTTCTGTCACATAGTTTAAGCTCAAGAAAAATTTATTAATTGACAAGTGACTGATTGATACTGATTCTGAAGAGTACAAAGATGTTTCCTGGCTCAGAAGGTATTTGATTTAAATTCCAACTACAATGAAGGGAAATAATCTCCCCAAAAGAGGGGTTGAAAGCAGCTCTGATCAGGACCAAATATTTGGGGTGTGAGATAGACAGTTAAGAGATTCCTACTCATTGTGCATGCTTTTACTTTCTGCATGTACTGCCTTCAAGACTCCCCTTCCCCCCCCCACCACAAACCCACTTTTTTTCCCTCTTGTTTACCTCTTGGGACCTTGTACCAAAGCAGGCATGACAAAGCTAAAGAAAAACAGAGTCCTGATTCAGACAAGGGACAGAACTTGGGAAGAATAAGGGAATGGTACTGAGAAAATAATGAGGGCTTTCCCAGGCTCTTCCCACTGCTTCTCTACCAGGTCAGCACTTCACTGTTTGCTTGTCTGAACATCACTCACAAGGTAGTTGCAGGTGGGATTTGAGATAAGCAGATGAAGAGAAGACTTCAGGGATATATAATGAACAGAAGCAGCGCACCATTACAGAGACTCAAAACACAAACATGTAAATACATCAGCTCTTTTCCTGATGCCTACTGACCACCCCAGGCTTTTTTTCGAACATATAAATTAGAGAATTAAACTCTATGCTATGAACACATGAAACCACTGAGTCAAAGCTGACAACCAGATGATTCTCTGAGTGTATATATATATATATTTCTTGCTCTAACCTCTCTTGAAAAATGAGTGGTATAAGGGGAACCAGAGTCTCTCCCTGTCCCATGTCCCTGTCAGCCCATAAAATGTACTTCTGCTGATTTTTATCCTCCCTTTATCCTTTCAACTCCATGGACAGGGAAAAAAATGACATGTGATGGGTAAGACCAGACATAGGGGCCTCTAACTCTCTGTGGTCTGTCTGCAGACCACATGCGTGCTCTCTCCTCCAGTAAGAGAACTCTAAGGGCTGTCACTGGAGAGGGATCATATCAAGGAAGGAGGGTACTGGGGGAAGTGGGGTGGGGGAAGGACTGAAGGAAACCCATTTTCACTTTGGGTCCAAATTGTGTTGTACAATCACTTTAACCATTAATGGAGCAGAGCTTTTCATCCTTTCCTAACTCTCCTGTGTCTTTCTCAGGTGCTCTCAGAGAAGCGTGTTAATACAACAATGAAATCCTCAGAGGAGATCTGTGCTAAAAACTCATTCATCTTGAAAAGGTAATAATGAAAGACTTGCAGGTCACCCTAGAGAAGCATATTTTGCCTTTCCTTTCTGTTTCACTGCCACCCCAGACCAGTGGTGTGGCATTTCAGTGGAAGGATGAATCAAGGAGTTTCCTTTGATGTACATGCATGCTCAGTTGCTCAGTTGTGTTTGACTCTGTGTGACCCCATAGGCTGTAGCCCGCCAGGCTCCTCTGTCCGTGGGGTTCTCCAGGCAAGAATACTGGAGTGGGTTGCCATTTCCTCTTCCAGGGGATCTTCCCGACCCAGGGATCAAATCCATGTCTTGCATCTCCTGCATTAGTAGGTGGATTCTTTACCACTGAGCTACCTGGGAAGCCCTTTCCTTTGACACTCACTTCCACTGTGCCCTTTTCTCCTATCTTGCTCTGTTCCTACCAGTTCACCCTGCACCTTAGTTGGGGAACTTCCCAGATCTCCTATAGATCCAGAGTTTCAATTCTTCCTGCTTAACTCCAAGGCTCACAACTCCTCTATGCTGGGTGGCCCTACTCACCGCAACTCCTCCCAGACCTTTGATACCCATTGTACTTTCCACCAGGCTCTCTCCTTCATCCGATTCAGGAAGAAAGAATTCTTGGATCTTTTCTCCAAGTTAACTCACAAAGAGTTCTAGCCTGAGTGACAGAAGGCACAGGTCTGAATCTCTACCACTGTATGACCGTTATCATGTCATTTCCCCTGTTGGGGCTTCAGCTTTCCCATCTTTAAAGTCATCCTTGAAACATGATAGATGGCTTTCCAGTTGTGTCCTGCAGAACCCAAAGAGTTAGAAGGATGTAAGCTCCTTCACCT
Organism: Antilocapra americana; assembly: GCA_007570785.1. Taxonomy (NCBI): domain Eukaryota; kingdom Metazoa; phylum Chordata; class Mammalia; order Artiodactyla; family Antilocapridae; genus Antilocapra; species Antilocapra americana. The sequence goes on along the minus strand of ML663426.1, from coordinate 313,760 downwards.
CTGTTTCAATCATAGCACTTCCACTTTCCTCACTTTCATATACTGGGACCCGTACGTATGATTTCTTACAAAAAATAAAAAAGATGTCTCTGCTGAAAACAAAACATTTGAAAACCTTGGGATGATATGTTCTAGGAAGTCTTCTTGACTCTGAGAGCCTATGATTTTTGTGCCTGTGCCCCTATTCCTCCTACCTTTTCATCATGCCCTCCTCATACTTGCCCTCTGCCCTTTCTCTTCCCATCCCATTAGAATATAAACTCTACATGGGAATCCCAAAGAAAAATCTGAAAGTCTCTTTGGCTCCATTCCTCCTGGATTCACTTGAGAAGCAGGCTTTGGTATTCTTTTCAGGGAGAGGTATGTGAGCTATTGGAGCAGAGAAGGCTGATCGTGGTCTGCCAGTCTCTTTTGGCAGGACTCAGAGGAACTGGAAAGAAGCTGAGGGGACCTGCTCTCAAGAGGCATCTCCAGGAGAGGCAGAAACCCAAACAGATGTGACTGTGATGAGTAAAAACGAGAGACTTGAGACAGCCTAATCAGAAGCAGCCTCAGTACTTTCTGTGCAGGAAGGAATTGGCTGTCTTTCTGAAACTCAGAAAAGATTTCAAACACCCTTCCTCTGTGAAGATAAACATAATCAGAGCCTCTTGCTGGTTGGCTCTGCACTTTCGCTAACAGTCCATCAAAACATCTGAGTGACAAGTTACGGGTCAAGGACTCATGATGAACTCAAAGGGAGGGTGCTGGGAGTGGGAGGTGGATTCAAGTGTACCAGGGTCAAGCAACACTGGGATCCTGCCAGTAACTGACTAGGGAAGCAGAGGGGTATTGAAGAGACTGGGTAGCAAGTACCACCTTTTGTGGCCTATTTAATTATATCCAAAAGCCCAGAGAAATGACTGGATAGAAACACAAGTGAGGAGATTAGAGAAAAGCCATTAGCAAAAGCTCTTGCCACATAATTCCAAGCAGAAAGAAAAATATGATTTAAGGAAATCTCATCAATGTCACACTGGAATTCTAGAGACAGAAAGACTGACTACTGTATTCTGTAACATAACCTGACACATTTACTAGCTGGCATAGAGTCTCTACTAGTCAGATCATTTGGGGGATTTCTGTTTTGGAAACAAAAGGGCTACAGAATCAGTTTTTTGGCAAATGATTGGCTCTCCTGATCCCCATTCAGAATGAAAAGACAGGGAACGCTAGGCTTGTGCTGCTCTAGACTAGTAGGGTTGGTCTTCATTGTGTCCTATTTCTGAGATCATTCTCTAAATACTTAAGCTGTAGAACGTACTGAAGCTATCTCTGGTTTATATTTAAATCAAAGAAATAAAATCAGTGGGGAATGCACTAATTGATTCTGATCCTTATGAAGAAAAATCCTACAACCCATATAAAAATTTCATTGTTTCATAATATATGAACTTTAAAACCATAAAGTATCCTGATGGAATTAATCATACCTATGAATTCTGCTCTTTGCCATTTAATTAGCCATAGCAGCAACAACATCAAGGGTTCAAGGCCTCTGAATACCTGCTTAGTCATTTTAATTAAGAAAACATGGAGAAAAATACCAGATGACTAAGATGGATCTTTCTCCCTTGAGGATTAGGAGAGAGGAAGGATCACAAGAAAATGAGCTTAAGCTTCAATATATGGGGACTGAAGTTTTGTACAAGGAAAACACTCTTTTCAGGAAGGGTGTCCAATACCATAGTTGAAAATTGGCAGATTTTTTGATAGAAGATTTTGTGACTCCAATAGAAACCTTTTCTATCTTAGTGGATATGTGGGCTCAAGGCTCTCATTCTGTGATTTAAAACTACACTCTATTCTTCACATAGTCTTCCCAGTTGGCACAGTGGTAAAGAGTACACCTGCCAAGCAGTAGATGTGGGTTCCATCTCTGAGTCAGGAAAATCCTCTGGAGAAGGAAATGGCAACCCACTCCAGTATTCCTGCCTGGGAAATCCCATGGACGGAGAAGCTTGGTGGGCTACAGTCAATGAGATCGCAAGGAGTTGGACATGACTTAGTGACTGAGCACGAACACACACACTACTCACATACTCATGACCTGCAACCAAGAAGGAGTCATGAGGAAAAAGGTAGCAACACCATTACTAAGAAAACATATGGTCCTGTCTGATGGAGCACGGAGACTCCTAGTAGCTTTGCCTCTGGAAGACCATATTCAGTGAACTTGGAGCACTCCGGTCAAGGCAGTCACATCCATTTTCGAAAGTTTCTCTCATGCAACGTGTGGTCAGTACTTTGCATATACAATACATCTATTCTCAACCAAATGGTTTGCCCCAGTGGTGACACAGTGTCCCGAGCCAGCAACAACAGCTGCTTCTCTGAAATCAATTTAGTTTTGTTCAATCATATTTGAAGATCTTGAAGGAATAGTTGCTATTTTATGAACTGACTGGTGACTAACAAATATAAATGAGATGTTTCTATGATGAAACACTTAGGGCATATAAGAAATATGCAAACCTCAGAGGCAAAATATCTGTAACACAGGGTTCATTTCTTGCCCAGTGAACTAAGTAATCTAAATAAAAAGCTAGGGGAAAAAATAATGGGAGGATTTGAGCCAGAAGCCAACCATCAGTCATTTTTCTGGATTTAAGCTATTTCAGGAAATAAGATTTCTGGAGCAAAGTGATCTAAACTCCAGATGTGAGGAAGGGAATACAGTGTTTGCAAATGATCTAACCTTCCCTGTTACCTAGCCTGGGGTGGGGGTGGAGTGGGAAGGTGGGGCAGGATTCACAACCAACAGAAGGAACTCTAGTCTAGTTAAAGCTATGGTTTTGTGTAGTCTAGTCAAAGCTATGGACTAGATCCATCTAGTCAAAGCTATGGTTTTTCCAGTAGTCATGTATGGATGTGAGAGTTGGACTATAAAGAAAGCTGAGCACCGAAGAATTGATGCTTTTGAACTGTGGTGTTGGAGAAGACTCTTGAGAGTCCCTTGGACTGCAGGGAGATCAAACCAGTCAATCCTAAAGTAAATCAGTCTTGAATATTCATTGGGAGGACAGATGCTGAAACTGAAGCGCCAATACTTTGGCCACCTGATGAGAAGAACTGACTCATTGAAAAAGACCCTGAGGCTGGGAAAGATTGAAGGTGGGAGCAGAAGGGGTTAATAGAGGATGAAATGTTTGGATGGTATCACTGGTTCGATGGACATGAGTTTGAGTAAGCTCCGGGAGTTGGTGATGGACAGGGAAGCCTGGTGTGCTGCAGTCCATGGGATCACAAAGAGTCAGACACAACTGAGTGACTTAACTGAACTGATAAAGAACTTTGGATGGATTTCCTATTTGCCAATGATATTGTTTCCATCAACTTCCTATCAAGAGTTGCCATCTTTTACAGGAACAGAGAAGTAATGAGAACCTACTTCACTGCTCTCTCAGGATTAAGTCTTAACACATCTCTTTACAGACAGCGGCCAGAATGTGGGCAGGAGAACTGACTGAATTTGGGGGAGATGGTATCCATCAGATTCTAAGAAAGGGACAAAAGCCACGTCAATGATCCACCTGAGAACCATTCAGATGTCTTAGAGGATTTTTAAACCCTCCACACTGCTTTAGTTGTTCATTTGTTTTTTGGTTTTGGGGTTTTATCCCCCCTAAATTGGGGTTTCAAATGGTGATAACAATAAATACTGTTGTTATAATTGGATAAACAACTCGTTAAGTGGATGACAAACAGATGGGCAAAAAGTGGAAACAGTGTCAGATTTCATTTTCTTGGGCTCCAAAATCACTGCAGATTGTGACTGCAGCCATGAAATTAAAAGACACTTGCTCCTTGGAAGAAAAGCTATGACAAATCCAGGCAGTGTATTAAAAAGCAGAGATATCACTTTGCTGACAAAGGTCCATATAGTCAAATCTATGGTTTTTCCAGTAGTCATGTATGGCTGTGAGAGTCGGACCATAAAGAAGGCTGAGTGCCTAAGAATTGATGCTTTTGAAGCATGGTGCTGGAGAAGACTCTTGAAAGTCCCTTAGACAACAAGGAAATTAAACCAGTCAATCCTAAAGGAAATCAACCCTGAATTAGAAGGACTGATGCTGAAGCTGAAGCTCCAATACTGTGGCCACCTGATGCGAAGAGCTGACTCATTGGAAAAGACCCTGATGCTAGGACAGATTGAAGGCAAGAGGAGAAGGGGATGACAGAGGATGAGGTGGTTGGATGGCATCACTGACTCAGTGGACATGAGACTGAGCAAACTCAGGGAGATAATGAAGGACAGGGAAGCCTGGGGTGCTGCAATTCATGGGGTCTCAGAGAGTCGAATATGACTGAGCAACTGGACAACAACAACAAGTGATGTGACATCAGTATTTTTCTTAATCCCTACAAGAACTTGTAAAGTGTTATCATTACTGCCACTTACAGATGAGAAAGGGAAGTCTAGTGAGACTTGCGTCTATGGTTTCCCAGCCTGTACATAGATGGCAGAACTCGTATGTAAACTAAGGATTCTCAGACAATACAATATTATGTTTACAAGGCCAGACCTTTTCTTCTTGGCATTGGGTTTGAAAGTTGGGTTGCTGAACAGTGGTGCTTGATATGACTATCTTTTGGCTTGGGTAACAGGAAAAGATGAAATATAGCATGATTTTCAACTCATGTGTTTTTTTCTTTTTTAAACAAAAGTGAATTATGAAACAAATAAGAATAGATATGACCTATGCATAATTATTAGCATAGTTCATAAATTTGAATAATAGCTTCTTAGAGTGATAGTTAAAGAAAACTTCACTACCTTTCTCACTAAAATTTAAGCCTCACCAGGGCTTCCCTGGTGGTCCAGTGATTAAAGAATCCACCTGCAAATGCAGGGGACACAGGTTTGATCTCTGGTCTCACTCATGAGCCCACAAGCTGCAACTACTGAGCATGTGCTCTGCAACAAGAGAAGCCACCACAACTAGGAGCCCATGCACAGCAATAAAGACCCAGCTCAGCCAAAAATAAATAAATAAATTCAGTGATTATAAATCACTGCTTGATGTTATTCTGTGTTTCTCAGCCCAAGGAGTACTCTGAGCACAGGACCTGGTCTGACTCACATCATCTGAGGTTTGGAATGCAATGAATACATAACATTTCCTGGACTTGATCTTCACCCCTTCGTAGCAGAGATGAGAAGTTAAAGTGATTCCCAATTCGCTCAGTTCTTTTTTTACAGGGAAAACTGGAACTGGCTTTGCACACTGTAAGCTTTTTTGTGCCATCTGCTTTCAGCTACAGGAAGCTTGAGTTCAGCCAAAAGAGAGAAAAATATTACACACAATGTATTCACTTCCATGCTCTGACGCCCATGACTATTCTTTTGCAATCAGGAGTTCCTCTAGATCCATTCTAACTAATTTGCTCTAACATTTCCCTTCTGACAATCAAGAGATTGCAATTATTTACTACCTTCTCCTGTAACCACTGAAGACCTCAAGCAACTTTAGAACCTGATTTCATAACAGGGGCCTTGATGCTCAATCAACAAACTTATTTTAGAGAAGTGATCTAAGACAAGAGAAGTGAAATGAATTTCTCCTGGACCAAATTGTTCATTCCTTGATTTAAAATTTACTGAGAACAATTTGCCATATACCAAGCTACACCCTGAAGGGATGCAAATGTACCTAAAAGATGCAAAGGTAAAAACAGCTACATCCCTGGGTCAGGAAGATCCCCTGGAGGAGGAAATGGCAACCTACTCCAGTATTCTTGTCTGGGAAATCCCATGGACAAAGAAGCCTGGTAGGCTATAGTCCATAGGGTTGCAAAAGAGTCAGATATGACTTAGCCACTAAATGACAACAATTTACTGAGCACCAACTGTATCAAACCAGTCCATCCTAAAGGAAATCAATCCTGAATATTCATTGGAAGGACTGATGAAGAAGCTGATGCTCCAATACTTTGGCCACATGATTTGAAAATCTGACTCATTAGAGAAGACCCTGATGCTGGGAAAGATTGAAGGCAGGAGAAGAGGATGACAGAGGATGATATGGTTGGATGGCATCACCAGCTCAATGGGCATGAGTCTGAGCAAGCTCCAGGAGATAGTGAAGGACAGGGAAGCCTGGCATGCTGCAGTCCAAGGGGTCATAAAAGGTCAGACATGACTGAGCAACTGAACTGAACTGAACTATGTCCCTGGCATTATCTAAGTACCTTGTGCTTATTTACTCATTTAATACTTGCAACAACCTTCTCAGCTTATCCTCATCTATAAATGAAAAAGCTGAGGCAAAGAGAGGTTACAGAATTCATTCAGGTAGGAAGTGGTGGATTCAAATCCATGCATTCTGACTTATGTCCCATGTTCTTAAAAGGGCTCCATTGTCTCTTCAGAGACTGTCCTTGGCCTCAAGTGGAGGAGAAAGAGAAATAAATAGACTAGAACCAAATGTAATTAAGCACAGTAAGAGTGGGACCAAATGTCCAAAGTGTTCATTTCAGTTCAGTTCAGTCACTCAGTCGTGTCTTACTCTTTGTGACCACATGAACCCCAGCACACCAGGCCTCCCTGTCCATCACCAACACCCTGAGTCCACCCAAGCCCATAGCTATCAAGTCGGTGATGCCATCCAGCCTTCTCATCCTCTGTCGTCCTCTTCTCCTCCAGCCCCCAATCTTTCCCAGCATCAGGGTCTTTTCAAATGAGTCAGCTCTTCGCCTAAAGTGGCCAAAGTATTGGAATTTCAGCTTCAACATCAGTCCTTCCAAGGAACACCCAGGATTGATCTCCTTTAGGATGGACTGGATGGATCTCCTTGCAGTCCAGGGGACTCTCAAGAGTCTTCTCCAACATCATAGTTCAAAAGCATCAATTCTTCAGTGCTCAGCTTTCTTTATAGTCCAACTCTCACATCCATACATGATCACTGGAAAAATCATAGCCTTGACTAGATGGACCTTTGTTGGCAAAGTAATGTCTCTACTTTTCAATATGCTGTCTAGGTTGGTCATAACTTTCCTTCCAAGGAGTAAGTGTCTTTTAATTTCATGGCTGCAATCACCATCTGCAGTGATTTTGGAGCCCAGAAAAATAAAGTCAGCCACTGTTTCCCCATCTATTTGTCATGAAGTGATGGGACCAGATGCCATGGTCTTAGTTTTCTGAATGTCGAGCTTTAAGCCAACTTTTTCACTCTCCTCTTTCATTTTCATCAAGAGGCTCTTTAGTTCTTCCTCACTTTCGGCCATAAGGTTGGTGTCATTGGCATATCTGAAGTTATTAATATTTCTCCCTGCAATCTTGATTCCAGTTTATGCTTCCTCCAGCCCAGCATTTCTCATGATGTACTCTGCATATAAGTTAAATAAGCAGGATGACAATATACAGCCTTGAAGTACTCCTTTTCCTATTTGGAGCCAGTCTGTTGTTCCATGTCCAGTTCTAACTGTTGCTTCCTGACCTGCATATAGGTTTCTCAAGAGGCAGGTCAGGTAATCTGGTATTTCCATCACTTTCAGAATTTTCCACAGTTTATTGTGATCCACACAGTCAAAGGTTTTGGCATAGTCAATAAAGCAGAAATAGATGTTTTCCTGGAACTCTCTTGATTTTTCGATGATCCAGCAGATGTTAAAAATTGAATCTCTGATTCCTCTGCCTTTTCTAAAACCAGCTTGACCATCTGGAAGTTCATGGTTCACATATTGCTGAAGCCTGGCTTGGAGAATTTTAAGCATTACTTTGCTAGCGTGTGAGATGAGTGCAGTTGTGCGGTAGTTTGAGCATTGTTTGGCATTGCCTTTCTTTGAGATGAGAATGAAAACTGACCTTTTCCAGTCCTGTGGCCACTGCTGAGTTTTCCATATTTGCTGGTATATTGAGTGCAGCACTTTCACAGCATCTTCTTTAAGGATTTGGAATAGCTCAACTGGAATTCTATCACCTCCACTAGCTTTTTTCATAGGGATGCTTCCTAAGGTCCACTTGACTTCACATTCCAGGATGTCTGGCTCTAGGTGAGTGATCACACCATCGTGATTATCTGGGTCGTGAAGATCTTTTTTGCACAGTTCTTCTGTGTATTCTTGCCACCTTTTCTTAATATCTTCTGCTGCTGTAAGGTCCATACCATTTCTGTCCTTTATTGTGCCCATCTTTGCATGAAATGTTCCCTTGGTATCTCTAATTTTCTTGAACAGATCTCTACTCTTTCCCATACTGTTGTTTTCCTCTATTTCTTTGCACTGATCACTGAGGAAGGCTTTCTTATCTCTCCTTGCTATTGTTTGGAACTCTGCATTCAGATGGGAATATCTTTCCTTTTCTCCTTTGCTTTTCGCTTCCCTTCTTTTCACAGCTATTTGTAAGGTCTCCTCAAACAGCCATTTTGCTTTTTTGCATTTCTTTTTCTTGGGGATGGTCTTGATTCTTGTCTCCTGTATAATGTCACATACCTGCATCCATAGTTCATCAGGTGGCTGTGAAGGGCGCAAGAGCGCAGCTGAGGAGCTACCCCGTGCCCAAGGGCAGGGATGGTGGCCGAGAGAAGCTAACTGGCTTCAGAGGTAAGGAGCGGCGGCTGTGCTTTGCTGGAGCAGCCGTGAAGAGAGACCCCATGTCCAAGGTAAGAGAAACCCAGGTAAGACGGTAGGCACTGAGAGAGGGGATCAGAGGGCAGACAGTCTGAAACTACAGTCACAGACAACTAGCCAATCCAAAGTGTTGGGAGCACACAAAAGAAGGCACAGCTAACTCTAGGCAGGAGAGGTCAGCTTCAGGAAAAAAAAAAAAACATTTTGGAGGACGAATTCTGTAGGATGAGAAAGAGCTAGGGAGTTGGGGAATGAAACTGGGTAAAGCCAGACTTCAAACCTGGGTTAAACTGATTGTTGGTGCTGAATTCTTACCAGGATATATTACTTACCCTGAGGTGAGAGGATTTACACAATCTTGAATTTTTAGAAAAATTTATTTATTTATTTTAATTGGAGGCTAATTACTTTACAATATTGTGGTGCGTTTTGCCATATATTCACATGAATCAGCCATGGGTGTACATGTGTTCCCCATCCTGAACCCCCCTTCCACCTCCCTCCCCATCCCATCCCTCAGGGTCATCCCAGTGCACCAGCCCTGAGCACCCTGTCTTGAACCTGGACTGGTGATCTATTTCACATATAATATACATGTTTCAATGCTATTCTATCAGATCATCCCACCCTTGCCTTCTGCCACAGAGTTCAAAAGTCTGTTCTTCACATCTGTGTCTCTTTTGCTGTCTCGCATATAGGGTCATCGTTCCCTTCTTTCTAAATTCCATATATATGAATTAATAACTGTATTGGTGTTTTTCTTTCTGGCTTACTTTGCTCTGTATAATAGGCTCCAGCTTCATCCACCTTATTAGAACCAATTCAAATGCATTCTTTTTAATAGCTGAGTAATATTCCATTGTGTATATGTACCACAGCTTTCTTATCCATTCATCTGCTGATGGACATCTGGGTTGCTTCCATGTCCTGGCTATTGTAAACAGTGCTGTGATGAACATTGGGGAACACGTGTCTCTTTCAATTCTGGTTTCCTCGGTGTGTACGCCCAGCAGTGGGATTGCTGGCTCCTATGGCAGTTCTAAAGGATCTCCACACTGTTCTCCATAGTGGCTATACTAGTTTGCATTTCCACCAACAGTGTAAGAGTGTTCCTTTTTCTCCACACTGTCTCCAGCATTTATTGCTTATAGACTTTTGGATAGCAGCCATTCTGTCTGGCATGATATGGTACCTCACTGTGGTTTTGATTTGCATTTCTCTGATAATGAGTGATGTTGAGCATCTTTTCATGTGTTTGTTAGCCATCTGTATGTCTTCTTTGGAGAAATGTCTGTTTAGTTCTTTGGCCCTGTTTTTGATTGGGTCGCTTATGTTTCTGGATTTAAGCTGCAGGAATTGCTTGTGTATTTCTTAGATTAATTGTTTGTCTGTTGCTTCATTTGCTATTATTTTCTCCCATTCTGAAGGCTGTCTTTTCACTTTGCTTATAGTTTCCTTCATTGTGAAAAAGCTTTTAAGTTTAATTAGGTCCCATTTGTTTATTTTTGCTTTTATTTCCAATACTCTGGGAGGTGGGTCATAGAGGATCCTGCTGTGATTTACATCAGAGAGTGGTTTGCCTATGTTTTCCTCTAAGAGTTTTATTGTTTCTGGTCTTACATTTAGATCTTTAATCCATTGTGAGTTTATTTTTGTGTATGGTGTTAGAAAATGTTCTAGTTTCATTTTTTTTTACAAGTGGTTGACAAGTTTTCCTAGCACCACTTGTTAAAGAACACAGTCTTGAATTTTTATACCCCTACACTTTGAATCACTTGGCAACAAGTTGATCCCTTATTGTAAGCATTCTTCAGGAGTGTACTTTTCTTTGAAATATTGATTATAGGTATGGTTATTAGGCATTCTGGGATCGGGAAAAATAAAATGTGTTATGTGGAGGTTCTGATGGACGTTTGTGAGTTGTTTATTTCTTGCTTCTAAGCAACAGTCTTCCCTTTCCCACTGATCGTGTTCCACACAATACTGTCAATGGTGATGTTCAAGTGTACAGTAGTTTATCGATTTATAACTTCCATCAGCAGAGGGTTTAGTAGGAGTAATCCCCTTGGAAAGATGCCAATCAAAATGAAAATTAAATTGGCATGTGTACCACAGTGAGTCACACATTCTCCTCCTGCAATAACAGGTAAGCTTAATGACCAGAGATTTGCAGTTATTAAATGATTTTATGATGATGATGATAAACTGTAAGCTAATGAATTAAAGATTATAGGGAAATGACTGTCCCAACCAGATAATTCTAGTAATTCCTCTTGTAGATGTCAATATTCCTATTAGAGAGGGACAACTATGATTTGGTTACTGTTTGAATATATTGTAAACATATTAGAAAAAAAATCTTCCTACTTAGTCATTCCTCTTCCTGCTGCTAAAATACCAATGCCTACTTTCTCTATTATAATCTTGATATACTTTGGTCTGAACAAAATAGAATTGTCAAGGTAAACAACAGTGTCTCATTTCACTGTAAGAACCAAGACAACATACTATATGTACATATATGTGTGTTTATACACTCCAGACAGGCTGTAGACAATGCAGTAAAGCCAACATCTCAGCCCACATGCCCGCTATCATTTAGAGGTTCCACAAGAGCCAGCTCTTACAGATAAGACTTTAGGATCTGGGTTGTCCTAATTCTATTCCTTCATTAATACTGTCCACTGTCCTTTCCCATATCGCATCCCTGGGTCACCGCTTTCCAATAAGACAGCTCCTCTCATCAGTGCTGGATTAATGATTACTAGTAATGTTCTCATGACCCCCCTCCCCAGCAAGTGGCTCATTCTAATAAGGATTTTATGGAGGCAATATTATACTATCAATACAAAAGAGCGCCTCTAGTGATGACATTTTAAATGACAGAATAGGCTGCCTGAATGGCTTCAAGGGAACTAAGAGCTTTGGAGAATCCCTCAATTTAAAAGTCCCCAATGCATGAGGTCATGACTAAAGTCACGTTTTAATGGCGCTTCAGTGTTTTCTGAATTTATAAAATTATCACGTGTGATGTTACTATCTAAAGTGATAAAACTTTTATGCACCCTTAAAGGCAGCATCTAAAGCCGTAGTTCCTAAACACTAATTTGTGGTCTCACACTCCACGATGAAAACTTCACCTACTTGAGATGAACGAGGACAAATATGAAAATGTAAGGAATTCTTCATAATGTTGATGTATTCACTTTAAAACTGCCCTTTCAGTCCTTCTCACCATATTTTCTTTTGCTTTTCAAAAATTGTAGGAAAGATGATGTTAAATAAATCTTTTGCAGTTGAAAAATAATTAATGATATAGCAAATATACATCAGTAGCAAATCGACACACACACACATTTATACATACATGCATCCTGACTGACAGAATCCAATCTAAATTAGTAAATATAAATTCAAAATAAATAAATTAGTAAAGAATCAGTATAAAATAAAATAAAAGTCCCCTGTGATTGGTGGCTCAGACAGTAAAGAATCTGCTTGCAATGCAGGAGACCTGGATTTGATCCCTGGGTCAGGAAGAGCCCCTGGAGAGGGGAATGGCAACCCACTCTAGTATTCTTGCCTGGAGAATTCCATGGACAGAGGAGCCTGGTGGGCTACGCTCCATGGGGTCACACGTCAGATCCTACTGAGTGACTAAACACTTTCACTTTTCACTGTGATTTTAAGTTTGGAACTAGCTAATGCAAGCTATTACATATGGAATGGATAAACAAGGTCTTACTACATAGCACAAGGCACTATATTCAATATCTTGTGATAAACCATAATGGGAAAGAATATGAGAAAGAATACACACACACACACATATATGCATAACTGAATCACTTAGGTGTACAGTAGAAACTAACACATTGTAAATCAACTATACTTCAAAATCCCCTGCCATTTTATTCTACCAGCTCTATGAATATGTGTGCATGTGAGTGTACACATAAGCTCACTATGTTGCTTTTGCTATTCACGTTGCATAAATTTCCATGTCACACAAGCTCATTCAGCTCTCATTCAAGTTTTTTACCCTTCATGGCCAGGATTCATGAAAAAATGTGGTCTTTACCAACACTCTCCACTTATCTTCTTCACATTCACCATTCACTCTAATTTTATCATATAATGTGTGTGTGTACTCTAAGCAATTCTTCCCTAATTCCCTAGATTTCAATACCCCTTTTAGAGGCCAACTAGTATTTAGTTGGTATTTGAATATATTTAGAATATTCCTATTCATTGCATTCCTCCTCTTATGCTCCTTTAATTGTTTTGGTTCATTTCTGGAAATTTAGCCATCAACTGTTCATCTAATGTTTCCGCTTCAATTGCTGTCTATTCTTCTTCTGAAACTTCTGTTAGGTGTCTGTGAGACTTCATTCTCTCCTTCATTCCCTTTCTTCCTTCTCTTTCCTAGTCCCAACTATTTAACTTTGTAGAATCAGGGTGCTTCACCAATCCCCTCTCTAGTTGGATTTAGTCTATTGATTTTTTGTTTTTATTCCATCAATGCACACATAAATACTGTATTATACATTATGTAACATAAAATATATATAGTATATTAAAATTATATATGTATACACATACAAGCATGTGTATATAGTAAGTCCTTTAAGTTGAGAATTTTCAGATGTGCAAATGTGCATTCCTGGTCCAATCATGAAAGTTCATATGTCTGGCATACACTGTCACATGCATGCATCCTGTACAAGTGGTTGTACTTTTGTGTACTTTACTGCACAGTATCATATAGGGCACAATAGTACAGTATCTTTATTTCAATCCCAGGATGTCCAGAAGCAAGCATAGAAGCAGCAATGATGTATGTAGCTGGTACTACTGTACTTTTCAAGGTACTGTACTATAAGATTAAAAATGTTTTACTTTTTGTTTGTTTTTTTTGCATTATTTGTGTGAAAAGTATTACAAACCTATTAGAGTACAGTACTATATAGCTGATTATGTTAGTTGGGGACATAGACTAACTTTGTTGGACTTACAAATTGGACTTAGGAATGCACTCTCAGAACAGCACTTATTCATATGTAGGGGGCTTACTGTACATATATATATATATATATATATATATATATATATACACATATATATATAATTTTTATAATGTCTGTTTCATCTTTTCTAATATGTCCACTGTTTTTGATAATGTGCTGTTTATACTTTATGGATTCTATTCCTTCTTTTATCCTATTGAACATTTGAAGATGCTTATGTTAAAGCCTTTTCCATACTGCCTTATTATATATATATATATATATCTTTTCTGGAATATAGATTACCCTGTTTATTGTCACTTCGGAGCACCCCTGCAATGACTTACTTCCCTTCTTGCTCTGTAAATCTGAGGGGCTCACCTTCAGCAGGAGAGTTCTTTTCTGTAGAAGTCTTATGTGAACCCTGGAAAGCAGTTATCTATATCTACAATTTTGTGTTCTTTCTCTGGGTTTCACTGGATCAAAGTCAGTTTTTAAATTTCCCAGCTTATTAGTAAAAATTAAGGTGTGGGGCTTTGATTTTTTACACTCTAGGCCCAGAGAGGACACATCATCTATATTCTGCATCCCAGGCCTTGAGTCCTGCTCGATCATGAGCATGGACTTTTGGCTGCTAAGTTTATGAAGGAAGCTCAAGGCTCTGTGTCAGGACTTTGGCTTCGAGTGTGTTAGTCACTCAGTTGTGTCTAACTCATTGTGACCCCCCTGGACTATAGCCCACCAGGCTTCTCTGGAATTCTCAGGAACTTTCCGGGCAAGAATACTGGAGTGGGTTGCCATTCCCTTCTCCAGGGGGATCTTCCTGATCCAGGGACTGAACCCGGGTCTCCTGCATTGCAAGCAGATTCTTTACCATGGCTTCACCTTAAGCTCCAAGATATATATCCAGGTCTAATACACTTGATGGCCATTTAACTTCAACAGTTGCAGTTTGCTTTGGCTTTGAATTGCTGCTTTGTTTCTATCACTTGGAAATTTTCTTTTGGATTTAGAACTTTCGTATTGTCAAAGACATGCTTAGACTTTATCTGCTCTTTGTACATTTTTAAGGAAGGACAGGGGTTTCTCTAATAGTTCAACATATTGACTAGAAATCTCTATTCAAACTTTATTTCCATCATAACACTAAAATTGTTTTTACTAAGATCATCAGTAACCTTCTTATTGTTACATCCAATGACTGCTTGTCAGTCATTACTTTGCACAACCCTTTAGCAGCATTTGGTGCCAGTGATCATTCTCTTCTTGACATTCTTCCATAGGCTTCTCTGAGACCCTGTTCGCCTGGTTTTCCTCCTATCTATATTTGATTGCTCCTTCTCAGTCTCCTTTTTCTTTTACCAACCATTTGAGTTCCACAGGATTCTGCCCGAGGTCCTCTGATTTTCTCCCTCATTGTCTTTTTCAAGGTATTCACTCTTCATTCATCCATTTGACAAATGTTCTTGGAGCACTCACTATGTGCTGTGCTGAGTTGCAGGTATTCAGTAGTAAACAAGGCAGATGTGATTAGGCTCACATGGATAGCCAGAGACTGGACTCTCAAACATAAATAACTAGCAAGAAATTGTGATCCCTACCATAAAGCAAAAGAACAGAACACTCTTTGAGAGTAATACTGAAGAAACTAGTTGAGACTTGAAGGTCAGGGAAGGCCTCTAAAAGGAGAAGTGGTCTAGCTGCTGCTTGGTATATGGTAGGAATTCAGCCTCATGAATAGTGTAGAAAATAACTACCTTTCCTACTGTAACAACTCCAGAAATTTCTACTGCTTTTGATGGAGTTGAGGACATGCTGCCTCTAAATAGGACACTTGGGCACATTGAAAATGTCAAGGTGGAGGAGTTAGAGAAAAGAGCAAAAGCAGGTAAGTCACTGGCCTTCCATCCTCCCTTGTCAGAAGCAGGTCATAAAATCCTCATGTAAGAGGCTTCCCTGATAGCTCAGTTGGTAAAGAATCTGCTTTCAATGCAGGAGACCCTGGTTTGACTACTGGCTCAGGAAGATCCACTGGAGAAGGAATAGGCTACCCACGCCAGTATTCTTGGGCTTCTCTTGTGGCTCAGCTAGTAAAGAATCCGCCTACAATGTGGGAGACCTGGATTTGATCCCTGGGTAGGGAAGATCCCCTGGAAAAGGGAAAGGCTACCCACTCCAGTATTCCAGCCTGGAGAATTCCATGCACTGTATAGTCCAAGGGGTTACAAAGAGTCAGACATGACTGACTGACTTTCACTTTCACAAAGTGCCCTTATTGTACCCAGAGGAAAGAAAGATCATTGTTTCCAAAGGCCTTGCTCAGTTTCCTCAAGTTTATGCACTTACCTCATACTCCTTGGTCTATTACATCTCTACATGACTGTCCATTCTGCAGGAAAACTACCATAAAAATACTCACATCTAATTGTTTCTTCTAGTCTGCATTACCTTATGAAGACTCTTAGGATGTGTAATTAAAAGACGCTTGCTCCTTGGAAGAAAAGTTATAACAAACCTAGACAGTATACTGAAAAGCAGAGGTCACTTTGCCAACAAAGGTCTGCCTAGTCAAAGGTATGATTTTTCCAGTAGTTATGTACAGATGTGAGAGTTGGATCATGAAGAAGGCTGAGCACTGAAGAACTGATATTTTTGAATTGTGGTGCTGGAGAAGGCTCTTGAGAGTCCCTTGGACTGCAGGCAGATAAAACCAGTCAATCCTAAAGGAAATCAGCTATGAATAATCATTGGATGGACAGATGGTGAAACTGAAGCTCCAATCCTTTGGCCACCTGGCACAAACAGTTGACTCACTGGAAAAGATCCTGATGCTGGGAAAGGTTGAGGGAAGGAGGAAAAGGGGGTGACAGAGGATGAGATAGTTGGATGGCACCATTGACTCAATGGACATGAGTTTGAGCAGACTCTGAGAGATAATGAAAGACAGGGAAGCCTGGCATGCTGCAGTCCATGGGATTGAAAAGAGTTGGACACGACTGAGCGACAGAATAACAACAACAATGCCATGTAAAACTGATGTTAAGTAATTCTGTATGCTTTTCTCTGAATTTGTCTTTGTTGTTCACACCTAGCCAGGGTTGAAGCTGGGTCTGAAACCTACGAGAGTTGTGGAAACCTTTCTTGTCCCCTATAATTTCATCTGCTCACATAACTCCTCTAAACTCAATACAAGGATAATTCTCCCCAAATGCCACTCAGAAACTCAAACTAAACAAATCCCAAATTGAACTCATCTCCCCCAGGCTGGTTCCTCTTCTCTTATTTCATGTGGCTATTGAGTTTGTTTCTTGTAGCCTACTTCTTTCTGGATTCATCCACCATCTCAACTGAGCCAGAAACTTAGGTATTATCCTGAGTCCTTCCCTCTCCCACCTCACATCCAATGAGTAATCAAGTACTGCAGGTTCTATATTCTTACTACTTCTCAAAATTCCTCTTGTTAAGATTTTCACCTATTACAGAGTTATTTCTTGCTTGAATTTCACCATAGCCTCCTCTCTGGACTGTTACCAAAATACTCGGCTCACTGCTCTAATGTTAACAGAAAAATCTGATTATACATGCCCTGTTAACAACTCTCAGTGACTCACCACTCACAAGCCTTCCATTATCGGGCCCCAGACTTCCTTGGCACCCTTACATCCTTCCTCAGACACATTGTATTTCAGCCATACCAAAGGACTTCCCTTCCCCAAGATACCCTTTCCATCCCTTTAGCCACTCCAACTGCTATAGCTTTGCCAAATTCTATCTACCTCACTAGCAAACCTCCAGATTTATTTCAGGCATGATCTCCTCTGGAAACCTTCCTCCAAGATCCCCCTGTAAAGACAGTTTCTTCTTCTCTGCTCCACAGCACCCTACACAGATAGCTATTATGGCATTTACATTGTTCATTTACTGTCTACTTATCCATCATGCCCACCAAGCAGGGAGCTCCCATGGCAGGGGCTGGGGCTTCATCTCTGGATGCCCACAGCTAGACAGAGGAAGGACTACATAAATGACAGTTTTCTGGCTCCATGAGTTAGCTAACTCTCTGTTTCTCTGTTTAGAAAGTAGGCATCTGCAGCACTGAAATGCAGACAGGTTTATTTTAATGAGTAGGTTCATGTATGAATACATGTTAGAAGGTAGCCATGTTTTAACATAGAAGAACTATACAGTTCATGCATCAAACTATAAGCCAGAAACTGGATCCTTGTGAAAGGGAAGTTAAATCATGTCAGCAATTAGATTGACCCATATATTGTCATATTTGATATTAAAATAATTCTTCAGAAGTATACAACCTGTTAAAGTCTGACAGAGCCCTCTTACAACCATTGTCTTGTTTGATATGCTTGAGAACAGCTGATGAAGCCAGAGACGAATTCAATTGGCTCCATTTTACAGACCAGAAAACTGTTTTCTCACCAAGGGGTCACGGTTTGCCTACCATCACACACCTCATTTACTTACTGATCGTTTTAAGCTCCACCTAATTCCAGAGAGGCAGTGTAGTTACTTACAAAAGGGATCCAGGAAAACTAAGGGCAGCAGAGTGAAGGAAGAAGAGTCAGATGTAGCAGAGGCCAGCAGGGTTTCAAACCTCAGGTTTCAGGCTCTTCTCTTTTAGTTCCATTAGGCTGCCTGCAAAAGCTGTTGAACCACTGGGTGGTGATCAGCAGGAGCTTTGTTTGCATTTTAAAAAATTCTTTTTTTAACCTCACAAAGCAGGTAGCCCAGTATCTATTAGAATAATCTCACATCAAATGTAAGCACTGAAAACTAAATCCAAACTTGAATTCCTGAAATTATCCTGCTTGGACTAGAAATCTAAGCAACCAACACACAAAGGCAAGGTGAAATGAGCTGAGACCACAAAGAAAAATTGGTCCATGAGGGTACAAGGGCCTGCTGCTGCTGCTGCTAAGTTGCTTCAGTCGTGTCCGACTCTGTGCGACCCCATAGATGGCGGATCACCAAGCTCCACATTCCCTGGGATTCTCCAGGCAAGAACACTGGAGTGGGTTGCCATTTCCTTCTCCAATGCATGAAAGTGAAAAATGATAGTGAAATTGCTCAGTCATGTCCGACTCTTCGCGACCCCATGGACTGTAGCCTA